>JAUELK010110850.1:0-33300 GCA_031471215.1 Gastropteron pacificum
AGATGATCTACAACGAATAGACACAGACGGAAGTTCAAAGCAGGGCCTTTTCACTTTCACTATCTCATCTTATCTAGGTGCTCATTGTATTTTTTTGCAAGCGAAGCTGCAACAAGTCTTCTAGTAGATAATAAAAGTAAAACAAAAATAAACTAGCATGTGGTATTCCGCAGTCCACACCTGACACAGTGGGGGAGGTGGGTGTCTAAAAATAGTCATCATTTGTGCACGTGGTTTGTGAACGGCCCTTGTAGCTTTTCTCAGGATGCAATTTGTTTTTGCATCTCCTTGGAGTCTGGAGGTGTGTGCGGTACCGGTATTGTAGTTAGTTCAATTGTCTACAGCATGTGAGAAATCATGAAGAGCGTGGATTCAACAATGGGTCAATATACTGCCACAGCTCCAAGGTTATTTTTGAAATCAACGTCACTACTTAATTGATAAATGTACTCCTTTAAGTCGATGTCAATAAAATGTTTTTTCCACCCTTTATTTTTCTTTCTCGCAGCGTTACCCGACCTATGATTGTCACAGATCTCGGCCTATCTGGCGAAAAGAGGATGAGAAAAAAAGAGAAAAAAATCTGGGGTGACCCGACTGTCAGCCGGTGACATTACATTTCCTTCCGGTTTATTTAAGACAGAAAACAAAAGTCAACAAAAGGGAGTAAGCAGGAAGAGAGCCGTTATCATTGGCGTTACAATCTTTTACCATCGGCCATGGATTCCGACGGACGGAGTGTTATTGTGTGTGATAATGGCACAGGGGTGAGTAAACTATATCTTGCATCACGATTCAAAGGTTTTTATTGCTTATAACATTCATTTTTACTTGGATGAAAACCCGGAAGTTGTATCTATCTATCTTACTCCCTCAAACATACAAGTGACTAAGAAGATACTCAACATTTTGCTAAGCTACGTGAAATGTTAGATCATATTCAAATACCACACCAGTACATTTATGTTCAGCTTGAAATGTGTGTTAATTTCTGAAAGTTTCTTACCATAATAATGAAGACCATTTTTACAATAGAGACCTAAACTTTGCAATGTCTAAAACCAGTTTGCATCAAAAGTGGGCGTCTCCCCTACTAATACTAATAACTAGATTCTAACACAAATCTCGACAGTGACGACAGTTGATCTAGCATTACCATCACCATGTCCATATAGGCCTACCAGATCTGAATCTAGAAACAAATCTAGTCTAGATCTCTAGATTTATCTAGAATTCTGCAACAGCAGCAGTCTTAATGGAATGGTGCCCATTTTTGTTATTACTAAAGTACTAAAGAAAGAAAGATAGTAAAAAAGGCAAAGATAATGATAATGAATGATAATAAAGAAGTGTCTTAGTCTTAGATTTCAAGTTTAAAAAGTAGATCATGGGTCAGGGGTGTTTTTCTAGTTTTTGTTAATATAGCAATAATGTCAATAGGCCAACTAAAAATGGTCTTACTATTAACAAGGCTAAGCTAAGGCTTAGACTGGTTAGGCAGTTGCTATTATACTTTTATTATTTATGTTAAAAGTTAAAGTAGATCTATACCTGTCTAATAAATACATGTTTGTGATAAGCTGCATAGCACATTCTGTTGAACATTGACAAAATGATTGATTGCTTTTCATCAAAGAATTAAATTAAATTGAACTTTATCAATATTATATCATGCTTCATTCAAAAGTAGAGTGAGTAATCACTGATCCAGTTTATGTTACAATTCTGTTAATCCCAAAACATTCTTCTTCACAGTTTGTCAAGTGTGGGTTTGCTGGTTCAAATTTTCCAGCACACATCTTTCCCTCCCTTGTGGGAAGACCAATCATCAGATCCACAACCAAAGTTGGAAACATTGAAGTGAAGGTGAGTAGTACAATTTTCTGTAACTGGAAGTTTTTGAAAACATCACCACATCAGCGCCCCAAGACAAACTTATCTGGCTTTTTTGTTGAGACCTGCTGGCAACCCTTAAATATAAGTTTTTGCCTAGCTTGATGGGTTTCAAATCATGATCAAGTCATATCACATTCTTTTTAATGAGAAGTTATATTCTTGACAATTTGTTGTGTGTGTGTATCTATATGCTGATCTTTGGGGTGTTTTAATTGTACCCACATTTTTTAACAGGATCTGATGGTTGGAGAGGAAGCAAGTGAACTTCGGTCTATGCTGGAAGTAAAATACCCCATGGAAAATGGTATTGTTCGCCATTGGGATGACATGACACATCTGTATGACTACACATTCGGCCCTCAGAAGTTGAACCTTGACAATAGTAATAGTAGGGTTCTTCTAACAGAACCACCAATGAATCCAAACAAAAACAGAGAGAAGTTAATTGAGGTTTGTATTGATTTTTTATTTTTGAACTGTTTATCAAGTTGATGTGCAGCAATTGTCAAGGCAACAACAAAAATACTTGGTGTTTCAAACAGTACTTATTGGCGTAGTTTCACCCAGTATTTTAATAAGTTATCATTAATGGACTGCATTACATTGCCAAAGTCCTTAGTCAACTTGTTGAAAACAATATGATATGATTTATTGCCAAAGAAATTGCTGTATGTCAAAGTCAAATGTGAAACATAATTCAAAAGTTCCATTCACTTTTAAAATGCAACTTTATTCTTATATTGCATGTGTGCATTAGGTAATTGTAATTCATATATATATTGTAATCTATGTAATGTGATGCTTGTACTTTAATGTTGTTTCTTATTCTTGCTCTTTGAAAAGCACATTGAGCTTTGTACATAAACATTTATTATCATTATTAAAATAAACATTTATTATTAAATATTTATATTCATTTGTGATAATGCCCTGTTTTCTTGTTGGTTCACAGCTCATGTTTGAGAAGTACCAGTTCCACAGTGTGCACATAGCTATTCAAGCTGTGCTGACTTTGTATGCTCAAGGTAATTTATGGCATGATAAGTAAACACCCAAATCCTTAACACACAAAATACATCTGATGGTACGCATTCATGCTAAAGCTATATTTGCTATTTTAATAATGAACGAACACAGAAAAACACGAACACAGAAAAATGTCATGCAACTCACTTCTGCACTCGGATCTGTTTCATCTAGATGTTGATCTACAGTAGCTGATCCTACTATTCAATTTTATATTATTTGGTTTCAGTTTTCACCTGTTTTCTTCCGTAAGTTGGTGAAGCTCCAAACACTCAGTTGCGTTGGTCCTCAAACCTGAGGCTGTGCCACTTTGAGAGTCATGTAGTGTTTGGTGAATGGGGTATTGGTTTTCTTTCAAAACCATGCCATTACTTTATTGTGAATATTTATCTAACAAATTGTAATCCTTCTATTGGATTTTTTTTGTACATATATACGTTTATGTGTTGTCACCATGCTTGTGTTTTACTGTGCGCCTACATATGGTATTCCATAATTATTTTCTGTACTTTTATTGTCTTCTGCATTGATTTATGTTTTTTTAATGAGTGACAAACAGTGTCATTGTAAAGTGCTCAGAGCCGACTGAGGGATGGGCGCTATATAAGTGATCTTTATTATTTATTATTATTTTACTTTGCTTCTGAAAAGAGCCATCTGTTAAACATTTTTTAGAAAATAATCTGACATTTTTTGTCCCTAATTCACATTCAATTTTAACATATATTGGATTTTCTGTGTATGTAAATGAGCTCACTGATAATCTAACACATTTTTGGGTGTGTGTGTTTTCAGGTCTGTTAACAGGAGTTGTGGTTGACTCTGGTGATGGTGTAACCCACTTCTGTCCCGTGTATGATGGCTTCTCTCTTAGACACTTGACAAGGAGATTGGACATTGCTGGCAGAGACATCACACGTTATCTTATCAAGGTATACTAATACTAGCCGATTTATATAGCGCTTTTCCTCTTTGAGCTCAAAAGTGCTTTACAGCATTTTATTACCCCAAAGCCATCTCAACCTCCTGGGAGGCATACTGGTAGTGCTGCCTGACCGGCGCCCATAGCAACATTCCGACATGGTCTTTCACTGTCTATAGTCAGGTACCCATTTTACACCTTACATACCAAAAGCAGTAAGCTTGGCTAACAATTATTTTCATCATGGGTAGTTAAAGACCTATTTTTAGAGAATTCAAACTCACATTGTAAGCAAATTGGAAGTTTTCCTGACTTTTTCCTTGCTGCCTTTCCAACCTACTCATTATTGCTATTTCTTTTTATTGATGTTGTTTAAAAGCATGTGTCTGGCTTCAAAGAACTGAATTTTTTTATTTTTTTAACGTCATTGTCAATTTAGTTCATATTAGTGTTTTAACAAAATGTTCATGTATGTATGGTAATCTTTTCCCACAGCTGCTGCTCCTCCGTGGCTATGCCTTCAACCATTCAGCTGACTTTGAGACTGTGAGGATGATGAAAGAGAAGCTTGCCTATGTTGCCTATGACATTGAGCTAGAACAGAAACTGGCTTTGGAAACCACTGTTTTGGTGGAACCCTACACAGTGAGTGCATGTTGTGTTTTGGGATTTCCAGGGTTTCCTATATGGAGGTTACATATCATGTCTTTGTTTTAAAGATCATCATGATTTATAAATTGGCAATCAAGGACTTTGGGAAAATTCTTCTTTTTTAGATTTCTCTTATACTTATTGAATGTTGAATTAAGAATCTTGATTTTAAAAGGTATCACAAATGTTTGTTTGTTTTCCCTTGTATTGTATTGAAATTGTTTTGTTTTCAAAGTATTCTAATTACATCACATATGCAAACCAAAAAAATGTGCTGTTTGTCCTTTTATTTTTATTTGTATATTTGTTGGTGTGTGTATGAAATATAGTCAATGTGTCTTTTAATTTTTCCTTCCTGCTCACAGCTCCCTGATGGCCGTGTGATCAAAGTTGGAGGTGAGCGGTTTGGTGCTGCTGAGGCCCTGTTCCAGCCTCATCTCATCAACGTGGACAGCCCAGGTGTGGCTGAGCTCCTCTTCAACACCATCCAGGCTGCTGACATGGACCTGAGAGCAGACTTCTACAAGCACATTGTGTTGTCAGGTGGCTCCACCATGTACCCTGGCTTACCCAGCCGTTTAGAGAGGGAGATCAAGCAACTCTACTTGGAGAGGGTTCTTAAAGGGGATACCACAGCTCTCTCGGTAAGCCTGCACTAATGCTAATGCAAACAGTAAACTCTTCTCATCTCCCAAGATCTTTCACTTTCACTGTCTGCTTATTTAAAAACTGAATGGTTTGGGAAAATCTTACTATCAAGGTTGCCAGTCTCCTGGCTTGCCCGACACCGCCGATGAGTGAAGACGTTGATTGATCTTAGTAATGCAAATTTTCTGAGACAGGAGGAAGTATTAATTAAGTTCATTTACCTCCGTTACTAGTTGGATGGTTTATGCTGACGACAAAGTGCTCCCAAGTCTAATCGCTCTATCGAAGCGCGTGAGCTTTATTTTCATACCGTAGTAGGGCTTGAAACTGCATTTAAATCGGGCAAATGTGACATTTTTCTCACTGCATCAGGATTTTGTCGGGCAAAAGTGAATGATGCCGGACCGGTACTGTAAAAAAGTTGGCCACTCGGGCGAGGCACATTCTCTTGTTTCTGATTTTATCTTATATACTATACGTCATCTATAGCTTACATATATAGGCCTATGTGTATTGTAGTACCGGTACTTGATTTTTCTAGATCTATGGGCAACATGTAGTTAATGTTTATGTTTGTGTATTCTACAGAAATTCAAGATCCGTATTGAAGATCCTCCACGAAGGAAGCACATGGTGTTTATGGGAGGCTCGGTGCTGGCTGACATCATGAAGGACAAGGACAAAGAGTTCTGGATGCTCCGCTCTGAGTACGAAGAGCAGGGTATACGCTGCCTGGACAAGCTTCTCCGTCCACAGCCAACATAAACATCCCCAGCACTTCCATTCCCCACATTTTTTTTTCTTTTAAAGAAAATTGGTTTCCTTATTGCTGAATATTTTGTCATAAAGTGTTTTTAAATGAATTCCAAACCAACTTGTACAATCAATCAAAGACAAATCTACTGAAGTAGAAAAGAAAATGTCTCTTAAAACAGACGTCTCCAAAGTAATACATTATTTTTGCTTTAATCCTGGTCCAGATTGTCATGAATTTTAAAGATAGAGATGGTATCATCTATGGTTTGCCTCTTCTTCGATGTCTCTCTTCTTTTCAAGTCTTTCATTAGATGTAATGGGAGGATTTCAAATTTTATTATTTTTTCAAACATTTTTTGTTCATGGTATGCTGTAGTCATTCTAAGAAATGTCCTTTCCCATCGCCCTTTCCTCCACTCCTCAACGATAAATGCTGAATGGGCAGTGCAGTGTTGAATAAATAAGGTCATATTACATTTGGTTTTCACTGTCAGTGCCTTTTTGCACATTATGTCAATAGGCATGTTGAGAGTTAGTTGAGAAATGTTATTGCCAAGATATCGTCTCAACAGCACTATCATAGTCATAGGAATATATCATCAGCCCCTCTGTCAATGTTACTTTAGTACACGTTTTTCTTCTTTACACATATTGTTTTTCTTTTTAAAATTCTTGTGATACACTGAGTGTGTTATTACTATTATGATATCACTCATACTTTTGAATGACACATGTAGACATGGAATGTGAATTTGTTTTCATTTTGAGAGCAGATTGGCTGATAATGGCAACACTTGAGCCATGGGGGCTCTTGAGTAGCCTTTTTGTGTTCAAATGAAAGGAAATGGCCATGTTTCACTGTTTGTTCTGTATGATCAATAGCAATGTAGAGAGGACTTTTTCTTTTTCTGTTGTTGTCTTAAGTATGCATTTTCTTTCAATCCACCCAACTGTTACTTTGTTGTATAAAGTGCTGTGAATACTATTTATGCTACATTTTGAATCATCTTGCAAATATGTAGCACCCTGAACAAGAAGCCATTGGTTTGTGTGTTTTTTCTTCTTTTGAATAAATTTGTTATGAACAAGATATGTGAATGATTGAAACATTTTAATTTCCGATGTGTCTGATTGGAGTATGTTGTCTTGTCTGTGCAACATTTCAGTCTTGGCTTGTAAACACTTAAACCATATCACCCAAAGACAAGAATAGTCAATGTTTGCATGAAGTACAGATCCCATGTCTGAGTCTTAGCTTCAGAGTGAAGCAAAGTATGCATTCCTCACTGGAGAGATGAGTCTTGAAAGAATTACATGTAACTGTACCCACATTTAAATTAGTGTGAACTCAACAACCACTAGAGACTACTGACGTGCTTGTAGTTTTTCATATTTCAGTTTCAGTAGACCTATAAAAAGGAAATACATATGTGTACTTGTGGTAGTGTACAGGCCTCTGTTAAGAACACATCTTACACGATTCCCTGTGAAAGGGTTTATAAGTATAGTGCTTATTTAGGTGTGGGTGTGGCTACTTGCTGCTGACAGGACTTTTTTTCTCTTGGCACTATATTTCCCCTCATAATATGTTAGACTGAACTCATTACAAATTACCCTCTTTCCTATTTATGCACTGTCAGTGAATGGATGTGTGATGCCTGTTGGCTTGATTGATTGACTATGCATGACTATTTTGTTGATGTGACTAGAAAGGGATCAGTATGTAACATATATATACATATGCTTCATGAAAAAAAAGGTATTAAAAATCTTAAAACTCTGTATACCACAGTGTACTGTCTTGTTTTGAGGAAAGTCAGTTTGAATGCTGACATTTTGTTTGAAAGGAACACTTTCAGTCTTAGTTGTATAACCGAACCAGAAATGCTCTATGACTATGTAAACGAGACAGGAGGTTGCCTCAGCGGACTATGCACTGTACTGGTGGTGGTCTGCAACACACTTGGCCCTGTGTGGTGGCTAGTTCAGAGGCTTTATAGAAAGATGGAGGGGGGCTGACAGACAGAGAGGTGGGAGGGTAGAAGGGAAAATGTGTGTGTGAGTGAGAGAGAGTTTTTCATTAGAAAAGGCTGGACATACACAATCCACAATAATTGTGTATGTGTTACACTCATACTCATACATGCAGACAATACAAATTATATTCAGTAACAACAGCAACATAACTTAATACACAGGAGTGTGTGAGGGAGATGAGTGAGAAAGAGAAAGTGTATGTTAGTGAGTGAGAGGTTTAGTTTAGAATGAGAGAGGGGGGTGGTAGAGAGAGAGAGACATGTGAGAAAGAAGAGAGAAAAAGAGACCAGAATTTGTGAGTGAGAGAGAGTATCGAACCTCTTAGTACACTTACAATGACAATGGATATTCTTAGTGTCAGCCATTTTGGCTTCATATTTACCAGCGCAAATCAGCGTAGCTCATTGCTCATCAGATCCAAGCTTTCCTGTCTCGCTTACATTAAAATGTCTCTGGTAAAACACAACAAATGGCAGTCATCATGTGGAGTCTGAACAAGTCTTTCTTTGTTCCATTTGCCACTTATACTCAACACTCAGCTCAGTTTTACTCTCCCCCACATGAAGTCGAGCACCAAGCTTAGAACTAGAGCCTATTGAATTACGTATAGCTTAGCTTGTATACAACTGTTTTTCAATATAGTGACTGAGTAATTCCATATTTGTGGAAGAAAAGCACTTCCTTTAAATCATATGCAACAAGGAAGAACATGTATCATGTATGTTAACATTATACATAATTCATGTTAACATGATATAGGCCCATTTCTTTAGCATCTCATCAACTTGCACTCGCCCCAAAGAACGAAGAAAATAGAACATCCCAAAAACAAAAACTGATTCTGGAAGAGACAAAGTCAGGACTTCAGATTTAATTCCTTGTACATAAATTGTTTTTTGTTCTCAGATTCAGGACCAGAAGTCATTCTTCATCAACTGTCTCATCACTCAGTCATATCTGAAGTGGACAAAGTTGAGGACAAAATGCATAGGGCTGGGTCAAGTCACAGTCTAATTTTGACCTGTGCCCTAAAAATATAGTGTGATGCAACAATGTCCTCTGCATTGAAAATAATAGTAATAACAACAGTAATAATAATAGTAATTAATAATAATGATTATGGTACATGTAATAATAATGTATTAAAAAAAACGAGATTTTGAGACCCAAAAAAATTGCTCAAACAAGTACATGGATTATTGTTATACAGACTAAATGTATCTGTTTTCTCAGCAATCTGTTCCTCATTACTATCTTGCACTTATCAGCATCAGAATATGCTTGAACATTAAAGTAAAGCAAATCTGAATAAGTTACTTCAAACAACAGCAGTAATTATTACACAATTGAAGTATGCATCATGAACAAGTTCAACACCATATCGTTCAGAACCATGATCATGAGTTAGGGAAATGCAATAATCACAGGATCTTGGTCAATGTGATCTAAATCTAAATATACATCTAAAATTGACGATGGCCAAAGAGAAAAAGAGTGACCTAATTGATTTATGTTGTCTAGTAAGTAATTGGTACCAAATCAACTCTTGAGAAGATTTAATCTATGAGTTACTGAGAAAGTGGAATAAGTCTTGCATTTTATAAACAAACATCTGTTAAATTGTCATACAAAATAGAAGAGACAGCATTTATGAGTTATAAGAGACAATCGTAACACAGACTGCATCATACACAACCAAAGGGAAACATCAAATCTAACAGTCAGTGATCATCATTGACTTGGTTTCTATTGAGTAGCACTATGACAGAAGTTTACTCATAAAAAAAAAGAAAATGTATCAATATCAACTACCCTCTCTTCAATGCTCAGTATTCTCCAATTTTGTTTTCACAATGAAGGAATTGAACAACACAAGCCTCCCTAAACAACCGAAATCAAACAGATGTATCATCTTCCTCAAAACACACATAATCACTAAATCCAAAGGCTTGATATTGGATCTACTACATGCACGTATGTAGTTTCATTTCTCAAAATACATCACATTAATTTCAAATTAAACATTTTTATGATTTTGTATACAGGGTAACAAAATCAATAGAAAAAACCCTCCTTAAACTCAACTTTCTAATGCTGTACTACATGTATCACTACTTTTATTAAACTCAACTTTCTAATGCTGTACTACATGTATCACTACTTTTATTTTTTCAACAAAAACATTTAAAATCCTAAACATCCAGTAACATATACACCGTATTCTCTTTGTCTCACAATGTAGATACAGTTTTCATTAATGGATGTCAGTGTCAGGTTAACTTTGACTGGGGTTCCTATGTGAATATGAGGTGTTTTGGGGAGAGGGGAATTAATTCGTTCTCTCTGTTTTGAATAGTAGTATGTACTATGTCTGAAGATTCTTTACTTCTTAAAGGTTTACCTGTATCTTTTGTTTGTCGTCATTTAATTTACAATGCTTTCATAAAGCGTGTTGGCTGTTGTAGTTGTACTAGGGATTTCCCATAAAACAAACATGTGTATGCATCAAAAACCTCCCCCTCCCCCATCTAGCAACTGATATTGCACACTTTCTTTTTTTTTTGACGAGCATACTTTGTACTTTACGGAAAGTGAAACCTCTGACACTTGTCTGCAAAATTTCTGCAGCACATTGGAAGCCTTAGTATACCATGTACACATACATAGTTCTTCATTGTCCTCATTGTGTTCAACTAGCTATGGAAAGGATCAAAAGCATATTAATGATTCATGCGTCATGAAGAATCAGTTGAAAATGTACAGAGCACCAAAAGAAAGTCAACAAAACTGGTTGGTACTCATGCTTGTATTAAGATTCTTCTCAATCATACTGAGATTCAGTTCAACATTTGGCACAATGACAATACAAATACATGGAGATCTTCATTATAATAATAAGAGTAATAAAGAGAGAAAAAAAAATGGAAAAAGTGCCTGTGAGTTGAAGAATAAGTATAATGTGTTTTAATTAATAATTGCTTCAAATAAGTTCAAATGCTATTGCCCCATATTGTAAGTAAGGACAAACAAAACATTGGAAAGAAAAACAAATGTAGTGCAAAAATTTGTTATGCTGTGAGTAAAATTTGATACATGATGAAATTTAATGAGAATAATATGTTCAATATGTTTTCAGCAAATGGTAAACTTTGAGTAATTGAAGTTATCTAACAAATAATGTTTTGTTAATTTGTAGTCAAATTTGCTGTTAAAATTAGATCTTTCAAATGATCAGTCTTTTCACAAAGTGGGATTAAAGTGACATTTGCCATAGTACGTTCTTCTTTCTGATTTTCTCATATTATAAGTCTTATTATAACACATGTACCAAAGAATCTTAACATTCATATGACTAGTATTGCAGAGTGCTTATCTTATAAAAGATATGATGAAGGTTCACAATGCTGCCTTAGATGTTCTGCCACTAGGTTGACCAACTTAAGTCAACATCCTGTCTGAAACATCATCTAAACTTTGTGTGTTCATTCAATGTTCTCTACATTTGTAGCTGTACTTTGTTACATTTTTTTTTATTTTCTGAGGAATTCTGAGTAAGTTCTTGATCTGTTTTCAAAACCTCTTGCTATATACTTTGGTGTGGGCAAGAAGGATACAAAACGTGTATGCGTTATTCCTACTTTTTGCACAAGGTTCAAAAGTTTCTAAGTTGAAGACAAGGCAGATGTCAACATTTCTAGCCAGCATTTCCTTAAGCCCTGGTTGTTTTACTGACCCAAACATTTGTTAAAGCCTGCAACATACTCAACTAAATTTCACCCATTTTTTTCTTTCTTTAGTAGATGAACCCACTAGTCATCATTACATAAATACATTCTGAATGTGTTTACACATTACATTTCAACCAAATGGCATGTAGTCTTTTTTCTATTTGCAGTCCCTAGCACTTACAGTTGTAGACCTACAAATGTACTTGTGTAATCCTATTTTTGTATCATTTTCGAAAGTTTCTGTTGATCTAATCAGTAGGGCTTCGATCAAGATCATTTGGATTTCAGCTCATCACTCTCATTGAACAATGATAGATACTGAATGTGAAGCCTTGAACAATGTTGTCAATTCTTCTTCATGTCTTTCATTTTATGATTTCTATACATAATGTAGGCCTACAGAAAAAAACTTCTTTTGTTTGTAATATTTGACTGTATGTCCATGCTTTAAAAGTATTTATAAGTGACAAGTGTTAAAGTTAATAATTTCCATTCACATAATAATTCTCAAGAAAACTGTTCATCAATGCATACAATCAGGCATAACCCATTGGACAGTATACATGTTTGTACAACAGTTTCACTGTCTTCAGACTTGAAATCTATTCTGTACACCTAAAGTATAATAAATGGTAAGAGCCAGATTAGCACAGTAGTCGGGTTGTACATCAAGTAAAATGTTGATAAGAATAAAGTAATGACCAAATGGGAAATCTCTTGGACATGGTCAAGAGTGTAAGATTGTTGATTTTGCTACAAAGTGAGACAGCATATAATATGAACTTTGGTACACAAGTTAGGTCATTAGATGCTGTGTTTTACCTTTACATTGGAGTATAGGACAAGGTTGTCTTTGTGATAAGAAAGTTGCTGCACCTAAAAAAGAAAGGGTTTCTGTTCTTTCTGATAAATTATGTTTTGGATACTAAAAATGTGCATTCATAGAAAGAATCTTAGTTTGAATAAACACAATGTCTGTTTAGATGCAACAAGTTTTGTTGAGTGTTTAACTATTACATTCTTCTGGATATTTCACTTAAAAATATTGTGCTTGTTGTTTTTGTAAGATTTTTGAAGGGCTGTCTGAAAGTTGATTTCCATATCCAAACAATGTTAAAAATAACAATAACTTCTCTACCACAATTACATGCTTTGTCTCATAGTTGATGTAGTTGAAACATGACTATTTCATGTTAGCAGCTAAATTATGAAATGAAGATGCAGAAGCTTTCATTCATCATTGTATCATCATAAATGTAATTGAAAAATGTTGAATGTACAAATGTGTTTTTAAGATTGATATTAAGAGAGTAAAGTAGTCAATCAAGTACCCAATTAAGTTTACTAAAGAAATTCTTAAAGAATGCATGATCCATAATAAGATGGCTATGAAAGGAAGTGGAGCTCGAATGAATGATTCAAATACCCCAAAACATTTTACATACAATGTGTCATCTTCCAACACCACTTTAGAACACATTTCCAGCCTTGACAAAAGTAGGCTTCATGTCAAAATGTAGGACAAACACTCTGTTTGACAAACTCACTCTATAATGAGCATGACAGTTGTTATGAATAAGAGAGTATGCATGTGGTCAACCAAAAACAAAGTCTTTGTATCAGATGAGCATGGTGATTTGTATAATATGTACTTGGAAGGTACAACTGGAATATCGTTTATTTATGTACACATAATTATAAAAACTAGTCAGATCAAAGTGACATTTATGAAGTAAAATATCACTCTATATGTTGCCAAATATTTTATCATTAAAAACAGAACAAAATGACGCCAATGACATATCCTGTCAGAGCAATGGTTATGGTTCCAAATCGTTTCTCCCATATAGTAATGAAAATGTATGTGTACGAAAAAAGATACTGCTTATTATTAGACAGAAAACAAAAGACATGTATAGGATTTATTTGCTCCATGTTATAATTAAGTCCTCATCAATCACACCTGAGTATCACAGATACAAAAATGAAACGGATCAAGTCTTCGAAATGATGAACATGTTCGCACATTGCACAATGACCATCAAGTCATAATTCTTTCTTAATTTTGGGACAATGTTTGAAACATGTTGATTCATAATTGCCTTTATGTCCTAAAATTGACTTGTTCCTGCAGTTAAACTTGTAATGCTATTTTGTGTAGATGAACAGAAACCTATTTTCATTGTTACATTTTTGTTTAATGTTGTATTTAGTATGGTGAAATATATCTATTAGAATCTTGCATAATAAGAACAACATCTATGCTGCTACTACAGTAGCCATGTTAATGAATGAAGATTCTGTGCTGTTTGATGAAAATTAAATTCCAAACAAATCATCAAATAATTTGATACACAGGTTCTTCAACTTTTGAAATTTGCTTAATACATTACAGAAAAAGGCATTGCAATAAAATGCTACTTACAATTTGCTCTGTTAGCTAATTCCATTCAAACTACATTGTCCATTAACAAAATCCTAGATTGCTATCCTTTCTCGTTGCAAAAAATCTTAATAATCCTATACTACTTGTACATGTAAGCTACCTGATACTTTTTGGGTGCAAAAATTGAAAACCTCTCCCAAAACACACTGAAATGTAAGATAATAGGGAAAAGAGATATACAGAGCTGAGCTTGAGTATTGTGAAGGGTAAATAGGCAAGTAAAACCAATTTAAAAAGAAGTTGATTTTCATCGACAAATACATAAAAGTGTGTGCAAATGGTAAAGAAAAGGTTACTAGCCCTCACTATGCAGCACAAAATGTGTGAGACTATCCTGTCAATTTCCTTCGATAATTTATCATAAACTACATAGAGGCATTCACTGTTGTCAATTTGATTGATTGAAAAAGGAGTAGATAATAATGATAAAACGATTTCCTCATGACACATAAGGTGGGCTGCTCACACTCTTTACTCTGTAGATTTGGGAGTCATTGTTGATGAAGGTCCAAGCTAAGCCTGTTCCCAACTTGCACTTGCAGTCATTAAAACACAACATGTCTGACTGCATGGCGTCAACATTTCTCTTTTGCCGCATATAGAACAAGATTTAATGTACTCGAAAATGTAAGAATGTGATACATATTCAATGGAAGAGGTGAATACGAAGAATAGCAAAATCATAGTCATTAGCACTTAGTGAAAATAAGTTTCAGTGACAACAAACTGAGAGTAACAGATGGAGAATAAGGTCAACATCACAAAGAATGGTTTGAAAGCAAATAAAAACAAAAATGAAACAAGGGTACAATCCCAAGAGTCGTAATAAGCAAACCTAATAATACCTCACAATAGTACAAAGGAAGATCATGTTGAAAAGTTCACCGCACTAATGGGATCAATCCAATTGTAACTTAATCTTCTTCTTAAATCGTTGCAGAATCTTATAAGTGTTCAAACAAGGCTGTGTTTTCATGAACATTTTGAACTAAGGTAGTTCTAGTTTTACACTAAAAGTCTTAGGCATTATAATTTATATCCCATAACCCAGCAATCTGATTTGTTATCCTGGTTCCGCATTGAGTTTGGTCTATTCAACAGAAGATACTACTTGTTGAGTAGCAGTTTTGCTTGGATATAATTGGTTCATTTAAACATCACAGACAAGGGGTGATAATATAATTCAGATAATGTGATTTTCACATAGACTTTGTTGATGTTTATGCAAAAAATAAACATGACAGTTGGAAATTTGATAGGTACTGTATTACAAAATTGGTTCAATGTTTTCGAATCTCAATGTACAAGTCTTTTTTTTTTTTCAACTTGATTAGCCTACTACCTTTGAAATATTGCAACTTGGCCATTTTCATCTTACAATAAAAGATATTGACATGCATGCGACTCTGAATTAACTACTGACATAGATGTTATACATTTATTTCAAGGTGGACTAATGTAGTGACAAATTGATACACAAGAATAAATACAACTAGGCCTATTATTCATTGAGAACGAAGCTGCAACATACCCTAAAATTACACATCAAATACAATACAATGTATCACAATTATCAAAATGTTTTCTAGATCTCTCTTCCTTCTTGCCTGTCCAATCTTTTGAACATACAGAGTCACACAAGTAAATACACAGCTTTTCTCATTCACACATAATGTATGCATTCATTGGACAATAAATCTAAATAGTTAACATGAAATCTGTTTTAAAAAGCAAACAAATATATAAGAATCTATCACAATGTCTATCCCCCTGGGCAGGGCTGTTTGTTTTATGTTTCATCCAGTAATGACCATTGGAGTGTGTAATGAGAGCTCAGGTCACATTTGCACATCTCTGACAATGAGCTTGTGTTAAGATACAAACACAGCTGGTTTGCTGCTAAAAGAAAGTGTTTATTTCTGTCTGTCCTGTCTGCTTGATGCAGACAATGTCTCATGCGGTGGGTTTGTCTGACAGCGCGGCCTGGTTCAGGAGAGAACCAGTCTGCCGCTGCAGCGTCAGTGAAGCTGGAGATGCCGAGCTTGCTGGAGCTTCTTCCACATCAGGTATCCCGACGTCTTGCGATGAAAAGAGAGAGTGATGTTATCACTGCGCCACTTTTAATTATGATTCCACCTGCATACTTTATGGGTGTGGAACACCTTTTCCCCCCAAACTCCTTTTGTTTCAAACTTTTCTAATTTCCAGCCGTTTTTTGCTCTGAAATTTTGGAAAAAGGGACAAAAAGAAGCAAAGGTTGCTGTTAGTACATTCTCTAAAGGTACAGACTCACCTTACAATGACCAATGAAATGTGCAGATGGTTAAAACAACACTAGACGGGGTGCCAACCTCCCACCGACAGTGGAGAGGTACACAACAGGTCTTGGGGGGCAAAACTGCTCCCTGCCAGCCCTGCTAGTGCACATAGAGATACACAGTTAGTTCTGTGGCAAGAAAACAGTGTGACACCTTGGCACTTCATCGAGACTTCCTTGCAAGTTTTGCAGAAAACTGTTACATTCTTCGTAGTACTTACTTTTGCTTGATTCATAATGTTAAGAGTATATTTCAATCTCAAAATAATGAAATTACTGTAAAGTCGTTTAAAAATTCAGGAAAAATATGTCAGTGTATTGTTCATTCTACAAAATGTATAATCTATTCATCAAAGATGTGAGAGAAATGAGACTCTAGTCTTTACTTTTCCAAAAAGGATTTGAATTATTACTACATAAGTCTCGATTTCAGTGAGGAAAGATCCTTATGGCATGATATATAGTGTATGATGCCAGTTTGATGAAACGTATATTGAAAATATTTATGAATATATGTATAAATATATATAGTATATTGAATACAGTAATAGAAAATAACAAGTCCTTACTCTTTGTCAGATGAGAAATTTGATAAAATAACAAATATACAGACAGGGGGAGGATATTGAGGCACATACAGCACTAGATCAAGTTTTTCTGTAAATACTATATGTAATTTTCTTGAAAGTTCAAAGATTGTCATGTTCATGAGAAGCATCTCTTCATTAATATTTTGTTCCAATATGGTTAAAGGCATGACACTGATACAATTTCAATACTTCTTACCATATTTCTGACCACAATTTGGTTCTCCATGTAGTTCTTATTTTTATCCAGAATATCCAATGCACAAACTTGTTGCCATTCAAGTGAGCTTAACTAGAGTGAAGATGAATTATTTCTCTTTGTCTTACTAAAAAAACACAAAAACAAACCGAAACAGGATGTGCGTCATAGTCATAGCTTTTCGTGAACGCGTGTGCATGGCGAAGTGCATGGAGGTTGGTAGGTGCACACAACGACAGGGGAGCATTATTGTCCAAAGCAATGAAGACACCAGAGGCGCAGCTCATGAAACCATTTGACACCTACAGTATTATTGTATTCTTCTTGTGTTCTAATTACATTGATGCAATCTAGTCGTTTAATTAACTGTCTGTATGACCTTCCATCCCAATCTCAGGGCACTCTTTAAGTAAGCAAAACAGGGAAAATTGCGTTCAAATATGTTTTATTTTGAAAATATCAACAAGATTAAAATTATCAGCTATTGATACTTAAAACATGATAAAAATACATTTACAGCTACTGAGAGTTCAGCAAGCATTAGTTGAATGAAGTAGTGTCTAGAAACAATAAATAATAAAACAAAGATAGGCTCTAGCTTCATGAGGCATTGATACACAAACCCTTGCTCATGGAATTAAATGCTAGATGAGGACAATACTTATGCATGTAATGAAATGTTATGTTATTAGCATGATAAGAGTATGAGTATGTTTACATCTGTACAAGGTTACACAATATCACTTTTGAATGCCATCATGGATTCATTTGCAAACAACATTTGCCTATGCCACACAATGATTCAAAATGCAATGGGAGGAAAAAAATGGTTCTGTGCATGTGTTCTACATGATGACATTATTCCCTTTCTGATATATTGCAATAAAAATGACAATAATTTTAGAATCTTTCACTCTGAAGTTGTTATAGCTTTTTTTGTGTAGCATTAATACAATCTTTTGTAAGGTTAGAGAAGAGTTTCTGAAGTGAGATGAATATATTAAACATTGTACATGGGCCATACTTCTTTCAAAGACAAAAATCTCTTAGGAGGACTGATTCCTGTCTTTTTAAGTCAAAAATGAAATTAGCTTGTTCACAGGAAACTGTTCCTTACTTATTTTTCATAAGAAAATACTCTACTTTTAAAGATTCATTATTGATAACGATTCTTGCATTTAGATGCTGCACAGATGTATAATTTCTACTCGGTCACAATATCAAGTATACACATCATACTAATTGGGATAACTTATTTAGATTTCTGAATTATTCGATGAAATTAACAGGTAATTTCTACTCGGTCACAATATCAAGTATACACATCATACTAATTGGGATAACTTATTTAGATTTTTGAATTATTCGATGAAATTAACAGGTAAGGTTCTTTAACCATTTTTAAAGGAAATCAGACAGAAAAATTGGACTTTAAATAGATATCACGTTTAGTATAGCACTCAAAGTAATCTGTACTGACATTAAAGAGTTCACACTTCAATAGCGTATGTGGAATCTATGGACGCATAGAACAAACGATTCGGGATATTGTTCATTGTGGGATGTTGTTCCACTTTTCAATCAAAGCCTGCTCGAGTTGATGCAACGTTAGAGGCCTGATTGTGCCTGTACGGCTCAGTCTAAGATGTCTCATAATGTTCGATAGGATTCAAATCTGTAGGATGGGCAGACCCTTTCTTGCCCACCAAAGCTGTGTCTGGATGAGCTTAGAGTAATTTACAAGATGTCTTGCGTGAAGGTTGGCTTCTTTTGTATACCACGAAGAACCGTCATGTGGGAGATCAGGTGGCCGCTTCTGATTAAGTTCAGTTCTTCTTGGGTCTGCCTTGCAGTTCTTAACTGATTTGCAGGTGCGAAATTCGAATAAAAGCTTATTCCCTCCCTCCCTAATGTTTTTTTTCTATGTCCAAAGCGCTTCGGCCTATCTTTTTGCAATCCTGTGTCGATTTGACGATTTCGGGTGAGACAGACAGTTTATCCTTGCCACACTCAGCATTCTCACACTCTGGCAAGTGCTAAAATTGACGCGTCGGCATGGAGTACCCCAATTATTTGATTTCTTTGCGATTTGCTTAGTCTCGGTATGATTGAATTCGTATCAACACACATCTTGTAACCTGCGGGAATGGTCAAAATAAAGTCAAGCATTGTGTGTGTAAAGCTAGATATTTGATAACGCTCCCCAAAGACACACAAATAGAGAAACTATCAAAACACTAAAAACTATGTACAGAGAAAAAAAAAATACTCGTGTACATTTCATGATTGTCAACACATCCAAGATGTACATGTCCAAATATCCTCAAAATTGATCTCTCCATTATCGATTTATAGATAGTTGAAAAGTGTATACTAAATATTGTGACCCAGTATATTGACCAGCTGATTAGTGCTGAGTGCTCAAGAATCAAAATATCAACATGACGTTGAGAAAAGGGAAAATTCAATTTCAGGTTAACTACTTTATATGGCGCATGTACAGATATGTTGTTATATATAATGTAAAGAAAGTTTGAATGTTTGAAATATGAGAGAAGCTGTTGTGTGCAATGCAGATAAACATGTAAATAGAAATGTGTTCAGAGTGTGATAAGAAGAATGAAGAATTTGAAACAAATTGAGAGTATTCTTTTTTTTATGCTTGAAGTGAACAATATTTTCAAAATGGTTTTACGAAGAGTAATCTTGAATTTGAGTGCAAAGAGACTTTAGTGCAAAGTCACCAAAGAATAGCTTGTTGTCCTTGAAGATTTTCAGAAATGTGAGTTATAGGGCATCAGATGTTTTCAGATGATCACAAAATGTCTTAGTATTTTTGACAACCGATTCTAAAACTTTTCTTTCATTCCTGTGATAAATACTTCAGTGGTTTGTACTTGAGGAAATATGATGAAACAATACACATAGAGAGAAGAAAGTAAACTAATGTTTCAGAGAGATTGTGGGTGAGAGTGAGATAGAGACAGAAACATAATGAAACACGGTCAGAAACAAGGGGAAACAAGAAAGGTTTTATAACTCGCAAAAATATTGAGTCTTGTTAGAAGAGAAAAATCATCTGAATGCTAATTGTACTGCTGAAGTCTTTCATCTGACTTGGGAGACAAACTTTTTCGGTTAATCTTTGTAACATAGAAGAATATAGACCAAATAAATTTGATAGGAAAGAGAATGGCAAGTGCGTACAACGAATAGTACTAAAAACAGAAATGACTCAAAAAAGAAGTGTGAGGGAATGAAGTGACTTGAGTGCCAAAGAAAGTGTCCTTCTACAGACAACCATCAATTTGAAACACTTAGAAGATTTGAGAAAAATGTTGTCTACTGGTCCATGACGTTACTCCTCTACTCATCTGGTACTTTTCATTGAGCAATCAGCCCACTCCTCGATGGCTGGACAAGACTGTGCCTTCTTCAAGTTTTGAGTCAACATGCTCATGCATATATATATACACATTGATAATATTTAGACATCTGAGATTTTCATCATGCATAATATGCTCTATATGCGTTCATGATTTCAATAAAGAATATACATTGCTACCATCTGGGAACTGAAACTATTAATTCCAAATGGAAGAATTTTAAAAATTGCCAAATATGAGAGAAAAAAAAAAGCTCTTTTACTGCTATTTCAGCACTTCTTGATATCTTTAACACAATTATTGATCAGATTAGGAAATGTTGAATCTCGAATACATGTTTTACCCAAAGAGTTCCCCTAAGGTGACCTCTACAGCTAACTGGCAGAACAATGAGTTGTACAGAGTTGCAACACACTGCCATCTCAGCATGCGCTACTGGAGACATTTTCAACAAGACAAAATGAAAAGGGAAACGAAGAAATAACATACAAAAACAAAACCTTTGCTTCTTTTTTTCTGCACACAGTTCTTTAGTGAGGGAGTTAAAGAACAGTACGCAATTTGATCAGCCAAACCGTGCTTTACAACATACCATGGTTAGCTCAACAAATGTTTCAAAGATTACCAAATACTATGGACTCTTTTTGTTTATAAGACTTTGGACACTAACAAAGTGGTCACTTTTCCGACTCGTCAAATTTAAATGTAGACTTTCTTTATTACAAACTTTAACTCATAAACAAAAAGAGTCCAGAGTATTCAGATACAAAATTAGTAATTATTATTGTATAACCCATCAATCCAACAGCAGTTCTTACATTCATTACTTATGCCTTGGATTGATGGCCACATTAGTATTGGGGGATAATTAATTAATCTTAATATCATTAATCAAGTCGAAACATTTGTTGTTAAACTCAGATAAAATATGTAACAATAGCCCACAAGAGTGATTCTATGGAATATGAATCAATCCAAAAATGAATTTCAAGTCTGTGAAAGCAAAGGAACACAGAATTATTATGAAATAATAACTCAAGACAAATTCACAAAGTTGACAGGTAGAGGGAGGATGATTGTTTTCAGAACAGATGACTTCAGATGAGGACTATGAAGGTAGTGTAGGATGACCAGATTAAAAAAAAAAGAAAGAGAAAAAAAAAAAAAGATAGAACAAACAAACAACCTGGAGGTGAGAGTGAAAGCCATTGACGAAGCACAAAGGAAGAAGTGAGAAAAGAGTACTGACACATAGGTATGACATGAACATTTCACTTGACAACATTCATTTGCAATTTAAGTAAAAAAAAACAAACATCAAAAGTCAAAGAAAAAAAAAGTAAGAGAGTAAATGACACAAATTCCTCATACGATTTACACAACCTTCAATGATTTTTGTACTGCTAGTCTGTATGGTGATGCGATGTAAAATATAGCTTACTAACCATTAGATTTGTATGTTTTAGATGAGGAACATTTTCCTACTGAATCTGGCAGATTTAGCAAAACTAAAAAAAATGTCGGTAATAAAATGTTTTAGTACGCCTACAGAAACCTTTCAATAGACAGTTTTAAAATAATTGTTATACTGTAGTTTTTATTAAACCATGGATAGGAAACAGTCATATTTTCTTTCTATTGAAACTTTCTTTCATGTTCTTTTTTGTCTTATGATTTTCTACAGTGCATGTTTGTCATTCTTCCTTCTTGTCATTTTTTTTAGTTTTCATCTCTTTGTGTTTTTTTCTCTCTATGATGAGGTTAGTATTTAAGTCTTATGAAAAACTTAGCGCTTTTTTGGTGTCTTTTTTTAGAAGAGAAAAAATGAAGTAAACTTTACTGATTTGTTTATCTATTTTACTTGTTCAGAGATGCAAAACTTCTGTAAATAAGCAACATTTTTCTTGTTAAGCAGTGCAAACATTCAAAAGTTTTAAGATACAATGTTACACTGTATTAAACTCAAGACAAAAATGTCTTTCATGCTACAGAAAAAAAGTTGTCACCGGAAAATAAATGAAAAGAATTATGTCAACAGACAACAATAGCAAGAAACAAAATAGATTAAAAAAAAAAAAAAAGAAAGAAAAAAGATTGAAGTACGTTTATTGGAGAAGGATTTGATTTAAGAGTACAGGAATAGAAGTAGAAAGAATTTGTAGAGAATGCTGCATGAGAACAGGGATAGATGTCTCATTAAAAATGATCTGTAGTAACATTATCTTGTATTTTCTGCAATGCGCAACAGTCAAGCTTATCAACATTTCTGTTAACAAGAATATGATTTGATATACACAGACAATCTTTAGAATAAATGGATGAGTGATGGAGACATTATCAACATGAGATGAAAAAGCGGATCAGTAGAAAGCACAAACAATGTACAATGTAAGTGGAGATCATGAGAAACAGCTGTAGTATTGGGAGATCTAAAAAGAGGTCACCATACTCCTCAGATAACTGATAAATTTCAAAAACGATTATCGTGAATATGACCAGCGAGGTAGTCATCATTACTGTACACATAGCAGAAAGCTATGTCTTCACCTCAGGTAGTTTAAAAAGAAGAATACATAAGAAGAATACATTTCCTGTTTACAGGTGCCATGAATATCACACATTGTATCTATATACACACCAAGAATGAGGATCAAATTGTCACTTTGACATGATGAGACAATTTAAACTTTAATGAAATGTCAATGTCTGAGGAGATAGGATACTCTCTTTCTAACATAGTCTAATGACAACAAGCTATATATATTCTTAGTTCTAACAACAAGGTCAGTGTGCAATTTAAACTCACAGTGAAAGTATTGTCATTACAGAAAATAAACTCAATGTAAAAAAATGAAGATCTTCTATGGAGTTTTCAATAGTCGCAGAAGAAATCACAAACAGTAAAGATATGAACACAATAGATCAAATAGAATAATGATGAATAAGATTGTCGTGAATGATAACAATAATAATAGTAATAATAATAATAATAATAATACAAATAATAATAATAATAACAATAATGCTGATAATAATAATAATAAGAACAACAAATTCAACATGACAAAAACTGATTGAAAAAACTCCCAAAACAAAACATTTGATGAAAAATGAAAATTTCCTCCACTATTTTGATCCAATTTTTTTATGCTTTGGACCCAATTTGCCTTGATTTATATATATTAAAAAAGAGCTCCCTAATTCAAGTGCATTTGATAGAGTGAAGGAAAGGTCTCACAGGAATGAAATATTGAAAACTGAAGACACAAATATCTGATCTGATATTTCGTTACATATTGAGAAATGATGCACATTTGCACAATTACAGCAGTTGTGTGAGAACAATTTGTTTGTGTCTCATAATGCTTGTCTTTTACTTTTAAGGTGTGCATACTTGTCAACTGCACTTTTTGCACTTGCTTGAAGCTGCAAGATGCATGAAATATTAAAGCCATTTGTGGGCTTTTGGTCGTTTTTCAAAAGAAGTTGTTTTAATATAAGCTTGTAAAAAAAAAAAAATACTTTAGGATACAGACATGAAAAGAGGAGTATACAATACAAAAGTGTTTGTGCTTGACATTTCCCCACTGAATATGTATGTTAATCTAAAGTTTCTCACAATGTCAGCAGACAGAGCTGTGAAAATATCTGTTCTTTCGTTGCACTACAATCCATGGCTGAACAGATTTACAATGACATACTTACTATACAGTGGACTGCCATGTTCAAGCTTTGACTATGTCATGCACTTTGTTATATTTCTTCTAAATTGGAGGAGCTAAACTATGACAAGGATGAATTAGGACAAGCTCTAACATCTAACTAAAAGCAATAAACAAAAACGAAAACAACAACAACAAACAAACCAAATTTAAAAAACACAACAAAAAGATACAATACAAGAAACATACAAACAAACAGACAAAGCAACATAACAACAACAAAAGTGAAAACATAAAATAGACGCACAAAACAAAAGAAAGAAGAAAGATAGAGTAAGCTGGGAAGCTGCAGAGACAATGTTCATGATGCTGGATGAAAGCTGATGTTATGGACATGCTGTTAATTTCTTTTGGCATTTTTTTAGGTGCGAAAAGTGTTTCTGTGTCTGTAAAATGATTTTCTATTTTCAAGCATAGTGATCCATTTGTCAAAACTTTGAAACAAGATTTCTTGTTATTGGTATTGAATAATTCAGCTATAAAGGAAAAAAGAAAGCAAATCAAGAGGTATCAGAGCGGTATTTGAAATGATTTAGAATGAATACGTACAAAACTTTGTTCGAGATGAGAGTTACTGCAGTGTAACAATGTTTCAAAAAAATTGACAAATGGTTTGGTTAATACAAATAAATCCGTGCTTGTGTTGAATAAAGCAGTATCAACAAAGCTGGGAAAGCCATGACAATGAAGGGCAGGGGTAAAATAAACAAATGCAAGTTGATGGAGCGTGATCTTATTGAGGGAGGTGTTGACTCTATCAACAGATATCACACAGGATTGAGAAATCACAGTTATTCACACATGCGTTGAGTTGTAAGCATCACTTATTGAGAGGAAAAAAAAAGATACAATATACAGATGGGGTAAATGAGCTGAAAGGGAGGAGGAGAACAGGAGAAGTATAAAATAGAGACAAGGTCTGACAGACTGACTGATTGATGACTATATTCAAATCTTGTTATGTTAATGGGATGAAAGAGTAAACAACAGAAGAAAACTTCATGAAAGACTACCAAAATAAAGAAAATTCAACAAAGAAAAGAAATATAACAAAAATGAAAAACAAACAAACAAACAACAGAAAAAGAAAGGTGAGAAATTGACTGAAAAACAAAACAAACAAAGTTATTTAAGAACAGAAAAAGACAGTAAACAAAAGAAACGGAACAAAAACAACTTGAAAATGATACCACAGAGTATATGTGTGGAATAAAGAAGAGGACCAAACTGTACAGGCAGTAGATGTTAATGTTTGAATATGCTAGCTGCCCAGTCAGACTGTATGACTGGTAGGAGCCTCACTTTCTTCCTCGTTCCACACAGAAATTCTTTGTACTGGTCCGAGCGCAGATATCGGCTGTAGCTATCACTTTTCATCAGCTTGAATATATGATCCTGGGGGCCATGGCAAAGTCATTATTGAATTGTTGATGTTATTATCAAGGATACTTACAAAGTGACGATTTTCATATCTTAAGAATAAGGATATACAGAATGTAAAACATAAACAATGCTTATCATTATTTATACAAGACTAAAAAACAGTTTTCTTCATTTCAAAGAGCCTCTCAAGGTATTTTGTCCACAAAATGTATTCGCTATATTTAGGAAAAATGGCTTAACACATCACACCAAAAAATAATTCTGCGACATTCAACTATCCTCTAATTCTTGTCAAAATTAACCTCTGTATATGTGAACAATAAAAAGACCATTTACTAAACTCAATTTGTTAATTGAACCTTGATATCCAATAAATTATCAATGAGTGCCAACATTCTAACTACTGTTTATTACTTCCCCCAGCATACCAGCAAAGGTTGAGAATGTTAAAGTTGTGGAAAACATAAAAAAAAAACAAGAACATGAATTTTATAACATCCTACTGATAAAAAGAGTTTTTAAAATTAAAAAGAAAATCCAGCACACTTATGATGTAATCTTAGAAGTCTCAGATGGCAAGCTTTAGGGAAGAAGAAGAGGATGTCAAAAGTTGCAACCTCTCTTGTGTGTTGAAATTAATTTAGTTAAGAGTAAAAAGATCAAAGTCAGACTCTTGCCTGTGCTTCATCAAAGATGAATCTATTTGGACTTGTCTCCATCCTGCGTCTCACAAGCTCCATGATCTGGCAGTCCACGTTGACAGGGTTATGGGCACCTGGTGCTAGAAACTCACTGAAACATATACACAAGCACTCTTGTCAGACTATTCACATAGAATTAGCACAAACATAACAATTAAATACAAAATATTAGGGCATGGTGATATTCGATATACAAAGGGGGAGGAATGTTAAAGTAGATGTTAATGTTTGAATATGCTAGCTGCCCAGTCAAACTGTATGACTGGTAGGAGCCTCGCTATCCAACTTACTGGAAGAAGAAGAAGTATGGGGATGTTCCACATTCTGATGACCACTTCCTTAAATACAGCGATGTGTCCACTACAGCTGACTCAATGTCCTTCTCTCACAAGCGTAAAGTTTATGTGTGTCAAATCCAGCATATTCAAGCCTCTAATTAGATGTATCAAGTAAAGCATCTAGTTTTATTGGATCAGGGCAATAAAGTTTGAGATCATATTATGTGTACAAAGCACATATGAAATGTTTCTTGACCATTTGAAATTGAAGAGTAGTCAAGTTGTAGGCGCAATTAATGCAAAACTTTGAGTAACACCATTTCACAGAAACTGAGAAGACTTTGGGTCACTGACTTAAGTCAACGACATTACGCCATTTTTCAAAGAATGAATTGAATGTAGCAATCACTTACCTGAAGATTTCATGAACCTTTTTGTTCACCTCTCTCAGGGCCAGAGCCTTCAATTCTTGGCAAGCTAACCAGAACCTGTAGTGTGGAAGCACACAATCTCAGCTTTCAGGGTGTACCCACTTCTTATAAAACAGAGTTTATTTATCTACAATGTCTGCATCACATAAACACAATCTATAGAAGTTACGAGCAATGAGACATTTTAAGACATTTGAGGATTCAAACAATAAAACAACAAAAAGCGAAACCATCAACCAACAAAAACAAAACAAGTGTGAAGTGGCTGGAAAAGTTGGAAAAAATAGAGCCACAACTAGCTTCAATTTCATTTCTTAGGAAAACAACAAACAGACAGCATAGCCTTCATCCTGTATATAAAGTAGGTATCAAGATATCGAGAAAATAAATGAAATGGAAACAATTAGTGATCTGAAATGCCAAGCATTAATATTGTCAGAGTATCATAAAACACTGATCACAGAGTAGGTAGATCTATCCTTACAGTACATTTCCTGTTGGTTTCAATGATTTGTGACCATTTCCTTATTGATTTAAAGAACTAGCAGCTAGAGACTATGGAGTAAGAAATGGCTTAGTCAGGATCGAGACTGGCAACTTACTTCAAGTTTTCTCCGCTGAACTCTTTATCCAAAAACTTGCTGAACTGGTCTCTGCCTGCTGAGTCACAGAGTAACTCCTCTATACTGAAAGCCCACCGTTTCACTCTGCGCTGAGGGATTTCCCGTGCATTCCTGTTCAATGAGATGTGAATGAATGATGGCCAAACTTGGTAACAAATTGCATTGAGGCAACCATTTAATTATGAATTACATAGCCTGATCACATCTCAGTCAATACATTTAGCAATGCAAGGCTTGCATTGGACCAAGTAATCCACAAGACTGGAGAGGTCTTGAAACTGTATTGCACGTCTACAGTTGAAAGAGGCTAAATATTGAAAGGCTCTTCAGTCCAGAGTGCAAAAAATAAGGTCTTGACACCACTTGAAGAGTGAACAACTCTGTCTGGATCCTTTTCCCAACCAACCAATTACCCAATACCATCAGTGTAAATCAACTGCAACTCATTTCCATTAATACAACCGTGTCTTAACTCATTTAATCTCATCATGTCCTTCTTGTCGTGCATGTGCATGTGCAGCTTACATTGTTTTTTCCTGATCCCAAAACTCTGTGCTGTCCGAGATCCACGGGTTGGAAGTGTCTGGACTTGATATGAAGGCATCAAATTCTGCATATTGCTGGTAATAAGCTATATAACTGGAGACAAAGAGGGAGACAGTGTAAACCTTCATGTCTTGTCTTGTCTTGTCTTGTCTTGTGTAGGCCATGTTCATACATATTATATACATATTCATAAAGCTTGCATATTCATCGTCTGAGAGTGATTTACAAGCATTTTGGTTCATTGGGTTGTTTATTTTTTTTAAAGACAAAAGGCTTTCTTGGTCAGATATTTGTCATGTCTTGACAGTAGGATTGAAATAGTAACTCATAAAACATGTACAAAACATCTGTATATTCAAACTACCTCAAGAAATGTATACCATTTCCATTTCTGCATGCTGATGGATTTATACTAAAACTATTCTAAATTCTAAATTTTGAAATATAGTGTCCTGCAACCAAGCAGGCAAAGTACAAAAGCTACAACATTTATTGTATACTTACCATTCTACAACTTTGGAAATTTTTACCCGTCTTTTTTCTAATTTTCTTCTCAAGACATTGATCTGGGGAAAATAAGACAATGTTTGTTCTGTAAGGAAAAAAGCAAAAATCATGTCATTTTTCAGTGAGTAAAAAGTACAACAGATTTATAGATCTGATGGTCTTGAAAAAGTGAGGACAATAAAATGTTGAAACTGAATAAGAACAAGACACAAAATGATTTTTTTTTTCTCATTTGTGGGCAATGCTTGCCTTGTATATGGAAACTGTTCACCAAATTGTGTAAAAAGAAACATTTCATTTCAAATAGAAAGGAAAAGGAAACTGGAAAGGAGGGAGGGGGGAGGAGAAAGACGAGGGGACAGATACTCACCTCATGTCGTATGGAATCCCCAGGGTTGTGGAGATCTGCCTCTGAAACACTTGGACTGATTCGACCCCCAGGAACTGCATAATTGAGCTGAAAATTAAGAACAAGTTACAAAGTTATAAAGCTGAACAAACAAAATAAATATATAATGCATCTCTTGACCTTGACAGCAAAAGTCAATAAACTATCACAAAAGCAACAATAAGATAAGATAAGATAAGATAAGATAAGATGATTCTTTATTATACCATAAGGGTAAATTGGTTTCACAAAGTTCTGAATACATTCACAAACAAACAGCCATGGTTGACACATCTGCATACACCTTTCTCTCTCTCTCTCTCATTCACTCACTCTTCAACACACAGTATGGGTATATGAATAGCATAGACAATAGCATGGGATGAAAAGAAATATGACAAGGTTCATGAAAAGTGTATTGCTGTTGCAAGAGATAACTTCCTGTACCGCTCTGTGTTTATTTTTAAAAACAACAATTGATGATGTAATTGGTGTGTGTGATCTTTACAAAATTAGCCTGGTCTAATCTCAGTTTATGACCCATGTAATGGGACCCATGTAATAACATCAGTCTCTGATAGTGTGTTGGTGCATCGCCATATAAACAGCCCATGCCATCCATGCCTTGAATCCCCACACAGAGATTCAAACCAGGTTCCCGGCTCAGAAACAAAAGAAATTAACTGAGATGGCCACTGCACAGCCTTATGGTATGTATATGAGAAGTGAAGACAGTGATGAAACTGTATAAAACAACTTACCCTGCTCATCTGATGCCTGTGCATTCTGCATGCTTTCTTAATATCAACCTCTGTAGTATTTACACATCCAGGCTGAAAAAAACAACAGACAAATACGAACAAACTTGATTGGTCTCACATTGATTACTTTATAAGGTCTCCTTGCTGCAAAAAACACAAACAACAAAACAATAAATAAAGAAGTTAAAAAAAAAAGAAGAGAAACAAATCAAATAGAAATAACACAACAACACGTTAAAAGCACACACAAAAAAAATAACAGCAAAAAAGCATGTACACCAACATTGATGATACTTCTGTAAATTATTAAATACAATATATTTACCAACAGGTATGGACATAACTTATAACAAACATAATTGCGTACTGTATGAAAAGAGTATCAAATTATGGAAAACTATATTGATAGAACTATAATATCAGTATTCTACTACAGTAGTAAGAATCCCAGCTCATTGAGTACTGAGCATCATCACTTGAAATGCATTATATATAAGTCATTGTATTGTTACAGTACTATGGTTATAACCATCATGAGTAGGAAGAACTGACCACTGGGCGATGGACGTCCCAGAATGCCCGCTCCTGGCTGTCCAACACTTTGCGCTCCAACTTGTCTCTCTTCTTGTCCACTCTGAGGAACACACTCATTACATGTTAGTGTGTTGTGATCACTGAAGGTAAAGTACACATCATGTGTTAGTGTATTGTGATCACTGAATGTTAAGTATAATCATAATATATACCGCTTTTCCCCACTCTACAGCAAGCTCAAAGCGTTTTACAGCCACTATTGATGTATACAGTCTATTGAAGTTCAAGTTTATTGTGGACTTATTGGTCAAAACAAAGGTAACATTGTAATAATCCTTAGATCATATACAAGAAAAGCTTTCACAAACACAAGAGAGAATTATGCTCAATAAGGTATCATGTAAGGAAAGGTAAACAAAAAGAGTAACTTTAGGCGTTTTTGAATTTGTGTATATTTTCCGTTTGAGAATTGTTCCAATCCTTGTTGAGGGAAACTCAACTTTGAGTTGTCAGGCCTGCTTTTTACTGAAGCAGCCATAATACACAGTTGCTGATGAACAGTGTTTATTTGCTATTTATTCATTGGAGGGTCAAGGGGTATGAAAGATTTAATTTCTTAAAGACTTTGTACATGAAATTGGCTATTTATAGTTATAATATGCTTTGTTCCTTATAAATAAAGGCAGGAAACAAAGTTTGGAAGTAAATTGTAAAATATGTCAGATGCAATTGACATAATTATGTTCCTCAACTAAGAATATGTATTTACATAATTTCATGATAACTTGTTAAACAATTGTGTTTGTTCCCACTACTTTTGTTTGTCGAAAGAATCCTAAAACACAATACCTTTCAATCTTTGAAGCATTAATACAAATTTTTTAAAAAATAATAGAATAAATTATAACCAGACCTACTATCTTGCAGGCCCTTCATTCGTCATGGAATCTAAAGGCAAAACAGACCTATTATCCACACCAGTTTTCTTCTTGCATATATACAAATCGCTCCATCACACTGACGTACTTGGCTTGTGCCTCAGCTTGCATAAATATGAACTCCCACTTCCTGGAGAACATTTTCTGAAGTCTGGCCAGGTTCTCTGCCTCATAGTCTGCCAGCTCCAGCCTCTGCTTGTTCTGCATTGTCCTCTTGCATAAGTACACAGCTGAAGACAAAAACAAATGAAAACATCATAAGTAATAATGATTTCCAATTTATATAGCGCTTTTTCTACAGAAGCTCAAAGCGCGTTACAGCATATTATTACCCCGAGAGACCTGTTTCATTCCAAAGCCATCTCAACCTCCTGGGAGGCATTCTGGTAGTGCTGCCTGGTCGGTGCATAGTGCTGCCTGGCCGGCACCCATACCGACATTCTGACAAGATCTTTCACAGTCTATAGTCAGGTACCCATTTTTACACCCGAGTGAGGTGAGAACGTCATGAAAAAGTACCTTTTCCAAGAGCATACCTGGTGTTGGATAAGAAAATAGGCCCCTTACTCTCAGATCCAAATTGAGTTGGCACGCCCGGGATTCAATCATCGGACAGTTGACTCAAGAGGCCAACGCTCTGACCACTAGACCACCAGACCACATACAACATTTTCATTGATACTACTTCTTCTTCCGTAAAGTTGCAGCCTCAGACTTGAGGATTAACGCGACTGAGTGCTTTGCTCTTCAGCATTCTAAGCATTCCAGTGATTTGTAAAAAAAATGGGTAGGCCCCTACATATCATGATATTTATCAATTTCCAATTCACACAAAAAAATCCAGTCTCAAAAGCACACATCTATAAGATGTGAAGATAATGATGATCATTGTTTAGCATGCACATTTTTCTGGGCCTTTGGCTAGCTTGACCTGCAATTATTGTCCCAGCAGACCTGGCACCTTTTGGAATCATCTCAACTTCCTGGCAGACATATTTGGTTATGCAGTCAATGAGACGCCCACACATAAGATATACAGCCAATGAGACATATTTTCATCACAGAAAAATAAAGTTTGGTGTATCACAGGATCTATAATTCTTGAAACATGTATTGTAGATGTCAATACATTTGTACTGTAGATGTGAGTACATTTGTACTGTAGATGTGAGTACATTTCTACTGTAGATGTCAGTACATGTACTGTAGATGTCAGTACATGTACTGTAGATGTCAGTACATGTACTGTAGATGTCAGTACATTTGTACTGTAGATGTCAGTACATTGGTACTGTAGATGTCAGTACATTCGGACTGTAGATGTGAGTACATTCATACTGTAGATGTCAGTACATTTCTACTGTAGATGTCAGTACATTGGTATTGTAGATGTCAGTACATTGGTATTGTAAATGTCAGTACATTCGGACTGTAGATGTGAGTACATTCAAACTGTAGATGTGATTACATTCCTAGTGTAGATGTGAGTACATTCGTACTGTAGATGTCAGTACATTCGGCCTGTAGATGTGAGTACATTCAGCACTCACCATAGTCTGTGCTCTCAGGTTCACCACACCTTGATGGCCAAAAGCAGGGAGTCTGAGGAATATGAAATGACAAAACATATATTTTGATGTCAATACAAGACAAAGAAACAAACAAATGAATACTCAGATGGACTGACAGATGTATTTATGAACCAAAGTATACCAAACATTTACATGTACCTATTCAAAGAAATAAAGGCCTGCAGGTTAGTCGAACAGTTTATATATTTTACGTATTTTGTGTCTAAGTGGGTGAACCGGGTTCATCTTCATCATCATCATCATCATCATCATCATCATCATCATCATCATCATCATCATCATCATCATCATCATCAT
>JAUELK010110851.1:0-21554 GCA_031471215.1 Gastropteron pacificum
TCTTATCTTATCTTATCTTATCTTATCTTATCTTATCTTATCTTATCTTATCTTATCTTATCTTATCTTATCTTACCATACCTTACCTTATCTTATCTTATCTAATCTTACGTACTCTTCTTTCACCTCATCTCATCTCCTCTCATTTCATCTTCTCCTATCTTCTCTCACCTTATCTCATCTCATCTTATCTCACCTTACCTTATCCTACCTTACCTCATTTGGTCTTATTTTATCGTGTACTTATTCTTATACTTATTCTTATCTTTTATTATCTTATCTCACCTTACTGTGTCTCACCTTACCATACCTTATTTTGTCTTATTTTATCTTACACTTATTCCTATACCTATTCTTATCTTATAAATCTCATCTTATCTTATACTTACTTTTATCTCATCTTATCTCATCTCAGACGGAAGTGCCAGTGGCGACGATGTCCCGATGACGGAGAAGGAGAACAAGGACTACGACGACGAGTACATCAGCATCATCATCGGCGCCCTGGCCGCACTCATCTTCCTCCTCGTCTGCGTCATCCTCATCTTCTTCTGCCGCCACAAGCGGCGCAAGAACAACAACAACCGGCGCAGCCACAAGCCCGTCAGCAACAACCACGTGACCATCAACCTCAACGACCTGCGCGGCATGCACAACGGGAAGGTGTCCAACGGGAACATGTACAACAGCATCGCCACCGACGACAACGACTCGGACAGAGAGGCGAGCGGCTGCTGCAACGGCGGAGGGAGCACCGGCGGAGGCGGAGGCGGAGGCGGAGGCGCAAGCGGTAGTGAAACCTACGGCTCAAAGCCGGCTTACGCCCAGCCAAAAGATAGCCTTCAGGGTAGACAACTCAGTCATGCATTGCCTGCCCTTTTTTTTTTTACAAAACTTTGTTCAAATTATCACGGTTACCTCCCTTTCGCTATATACCCCTGCTATTCCCATAAACTTTAAACAAAATAATGTTTTACTTACTGGCACTACTAAGCCTACTACTACTCTCAAACGAGTGAAGTAAAATACTTAGTGATTTTTTTTTCTGTAAAATTCGTTGGCTATTTTACTGAACTGTATAGGCTTAGCTTCCCTCTTTGGTGTTAACAGAAGAACCCCCATGGCTTACAGTGGTGTTGTGTGGCGGCAGGCTTTTAGGGATGTTTACAGTTTATTTATTTCTTTGACTTTGGGCTTGGTTTGCTTGTTTGGATTTTTTTGTGGGGGGATGGGGGATTTGGGGGGGGGGGGATGGCTGTCTTTACTGGGTTTTTTCAGGGTTTTGGAAGCTTTCATTTTGTCTGATTTTTTCTTCATTATTTTCTCTTGCTTTTTTGTATGATCTAATTTTTCGAAATTGTCTCTTATTGTTTTTTTATTAACATCTTTTTGGAATGTTTTTTTGCCCCTTTTTATAGTATATTTTTTATTAATTTTTTTGTATGTGGGCATGCAATTTAATCAATCAGAAGAAAAATCCTGATAAATAGATTAAATAGACACTAATACCTTCAAACTTCAAGCATAACCTCCTCCAGCTAAATTGCATGAAACACCATAATGTATTCTACAGTAGCCTGTTATTTTTAGGTTCTATTTTATGCCTTCTTCACACAAGGGACACAACTGTGTAACTCTTTGCCCTTTTTATCGACATTTATGTGGTTATTTCCCCTGATGGTTAAGAAGATGAGAATAAGGAAAGAAGAAGAAGAACACTAGCACTACAACTACAAGGAAAACAGAAAAGCATATTATGAAACATCAGCCTTGATGTTGATTACAAAACCACTGAACACTCATAGATCTAGGTTTACAAAAAGTATAAATGAGCATTGGCCCAGACATGTGTTTGTTGTTACATTATTATGTCAAGTCTTTTGAATTTTGATACAACAAACACATGAAAATAAGATGCTAATTTATACTTTTGAAAACCTAGATCTATGATGAGTATATAGGCCTATAGCTGAAATATGCAAATTGTCGCAATACCACTAAGAACTCCTTGTAAATTATAGTTAGCCTACATTTCACCATTCACTACCCAACACCTTTTTAATCCCTCTCCCAGCCCCCAAACCCACCGAAACCAATGTGCCAAGCCTTCACCACTACGAGGAGATCAAGTCTATTCCGGGCAAACCGGCAAACAAATTTGGCAAACCAATTAGCCACAAACCCAGCAAGCCACCTATCAAACCCCTCAAGCCACCTATCAAACCCCTCGGCAAAGCCTACCCTGAGAGATACATTTCTTGTTTTGCCATGGCGACTCCAGTCCAGGAACCCGAGCGTTATATCTCTTGCTTCAAAATGGCTTCTCCTTCGACCTTTCACCCAGGTGGTTCTTTGGGTGGAAAATCCACATTAAGAAAGCTTTTGCATTGTCTCTTGTTCTTCCTCTTCATTAAGTTCTGGATTGCAAGTAACTCTACTAGGTATTTGCTCACTCAGACACCTGAAGGTTACATAATTTCTTGCTTCTAAATGGCCTCTCTTTCTGCCTAAGCTTTTGCATTGACCTTCTTGAGTCTCTTGTTCTTCTTCTTCATTAAGTTCTGGATTGCAAGTAACTATACTAGGTCTTTGCTCACTCAGGCAACAGAACATTACATTTCTTGCCTCTACATGGCTACTCCTACCTTTCAACAAGGTTGAGTTTGTGGTAGACAATCTGTGTCAAGAAAGCTTTTGAATTGACGTTCTTGAGTCATTGCACAATTAATTGCATGAACAAATGGGCCAATTTAAAGGCCCTTCAGTCCCAGGTTGCAGAGCTAGGCTGTCATGGCTCTGTAGTTCTATTAGACCACTTGAAGAGCAAATAGCTCATGGAGATACACCTAATAGCTTATAACTTGTGCCTGATAGCAGCAACAACAGTTGTGAAAAACTCTAACTGTGCAAGGACGTTTCTTAATGGCTTCTTCGATTGAAAATCTCAGGCATACTTCCCTCTCCTGTCATCACATGGATATTGCAATGTCTTGAACACTTTGCTTTGCATTCTTTTCTTCTTGTCTTCTCAGATTACATTCTTTCTTTTTCCTCTTCCATTTATGACTACAGACTCATCCACATTGAGGACTTTGCAGTTTCACACAGCGAATTCTCTTAAGGGACATTTCTTTCATTTTTCGTTTCAGGGTGTAAACGCAGTTCAAAAACTTTCTTTCAATGCCAAACTAAAGATTAAGGAATGAAGCATGCAATAAACCTTTCTGTCCCTTATCATCTCTCATCTCTTGTTCCTACTCCTACTCCAAAGAAACTTATTGAATCCGGCTACAAACACAATAATCTGAAGACGAAAAGCAACCCCCCAAATGTCATCACCGAATCTTTAGCGTAGACCTATACATTGAATTGTTTTCAAGTCAATAGATATGTAAAACAATTCTTGCAATATGCAAACATGTATAGGCCAAACATATCAAATATCAAACAAAATCTCTTCCATCTCATTGCATGCTGCATGAAGCTATACTTTAACTTTTCATCATAAACATAATATGACACACTCTCTGATTACTAAAATAATTATAACAATTTAAAAAACATTCTATCCTCCATGCATGACACTATCAGTTTTCATCTAATTCACTGTTCTCTTTGTAGTATAACAAAGTATATATTTTACCCTAACAAACTTACTATAAGCCTATTCAATTTCAAGTATTGACATCAAATTTTTATAAAATGAAAGACAGAAAATGATACAACATTTTGAATATAACAGATAAAGAAAAAAATCAGTGCATGCACAGCACAGTTGTGACAGATACACTTACACGCATGTCCTGCCCACATGCTGTGGTCAACTTAGTGATTTCTTTCACGTAAGTTCAAGCACCAGGACTACAGAAAATGATGTGACATTCACCTGGTTTACTCCTAAATCATGGCTGTAACCACAAATGTCCCAAACGCTGTATCAATAAAGGCAGTACCAACTAAATGACTGCATTGCACATAGCAGTTATCTTGTCCAGAGGGGTCTTGTGACTGCATTGCACAATTGCATGAACAAGGGGCCAATTTGAAGGCCCTCCAGTTCCAGGTTGCAGAGCTAGACTGCCATGGCTCTGTAGGTCATTTTGACCACTTGAGGAGTGAATAACTCATAACTTGTGCCTGATCACAACAACAACAACAACACACATATTATGTAACAATTAGTCCATGAAATATGAACCTTTATTTAACAGATAGACAGTCGCCTGCATTGATAACTTTGAGCTATGAGCATGAACTGTACCTTCATTGAATGTACCTTATCTTTTTATGGTTATTTAAAATATTAGATCTACATTTTTTTTACGTTATTTCTTTTATCATTTTTTTTGTTTGGTTGTTTTTTGTTGTTGTTTTGCTTTGTTATGGGTGGGGTGTTTTTTTACACTTCAATAATGAGATTTGATTTATGTTAATTAGCATTATCTTTTTTTCCTTCATGGTTAGGTTTGTTTCATTTAAATATATTGCTTTTGGGTTAGATTTCTTTCAATTAATTATCATTTCATCAAGTAATTATGGTAAATTAGATTTACTGATTCATTCAGTCAGAGAGAGCCTGTGATAATTTCCTTTCACAAAATCTTTTGTCCTACATTAAAGAGGTGGAAGTCATTTTTCTTCTTTTTCAAAAAGCTGAAAGCTGCATTTTTTTCTTCTTTTCTCAAGGCAATGCATGGGTCGGCTACTTTGAATATGAATGCTTGCTTTTGTCTGGTCTTAGTATTAGATATTTTTATATGATTAGTAGTTTAAGATTGTTTAAGTTACAATATGTATAAGTGATAAAGGTATAATATAAGATAGATAGATCTGCTCATGCTGTTCATATTCTCTCCAAGTATTATATACTTGAATTACTCACATATTCTTTCAATTGTAGTAGAAGTGTACCATTTTCAAGTAACATCTGGTTTCAAGAGATTATACTCATTGTTTTGTGATCTCTTACTCTTAAAACAGCTGTGGTATTTATATAATATTCAATTACATTACCTCCTTCTGTACTTTCTTATTTATGAGAATTTACCATTTCATAAGTACAAAAACATGATTTGTTTCGATCTCCATTTTTTGAATATTCATTGAAGGATTGCAATATCTACAACTAGACTGACTTTGATCTGAAAGTGAAATTTAAACTTGACCAATAATAGAGGAATTAACTTGTTTTGTTTATATTTTCTTGAATAATACAGCAAGGTGAAGAACTATACAGAACTAGTACATTATCCTATTATAATTGAAGTAGAGATCGAGTTCTGACACTGAGAACTCAATAACCAGCGGAGAAAAGATTATGAAAATTTATAAACACAGATTACATACATTGAGATGACTCGTGTCAGCTTATTTTTAAAAGTTTTCAACAATCATTTCTTGTAACTGTAATGAAACTTAAACCAGACATCCCCCCCACCCCCCCCCCACCTCCTCCCCAATCCTCCAGGTTCAGAACACAGAGACTATGCTGTCCCAGACATCACCAAGTCAGCCCTGGTGGTAAACCTCCCACCACGAGCCTCTGCACCCAACAAACTTTCCCTGATGGACAAACCACCAAACTACGACGCCCTCTACGCTGCCGCAGATATCGTCAACGTCCACGGTGCCAGTGTTACGAGGTACCCTTCTTACTTCTTCTTTTTCTTCTCCTTAGGTGATCTCGTGGTCAGTGCATTGGCCTCACGAGTCGTGCCGTGACGACTCAAATTGGATTTGAGAGTATTTTCTTATCCACCACTTAGTTCCACCACATGGCATTGGACAGAAGGGCGAAGGCCCATTCGTCGTTGGATCACTGAAGAAGATTCCACCACATGGTGCACTCTTTGAAAAACTACTTTGTCACGACTTTAGTTTGCCATTTGGGCGTGTGAAACCCAACTCAAACACAAATTTAAAAATGTATCAATATTGTAGATATTGTCATTATTATTAGTTTGATTATTTCCCTTTGTTCCCAGCATGCAAGGTGTGAGTGGGAACAATGTGTATGCCGTGCCCAATGCCGAACTTCTCTGCAGCATCGACTACTCCGTGATGGAACTCAGAAGAGAAGACTTGAGATTTGTGGAAGTGCTAGGCGAGGGACAATTCGGAGAGGTGAGTGCTCTATACACTTTTACTATCTCCACGCTGGAAAAGTTCTGTCGCAAGGCAAAAAAACTCTTTCTGTTGATGATTTTTGTTTTTCCCTTTGCCAAGTTTTCAGGCAAATGGCCCTAGAGATGGGCTGATAGTGCTGATGGTGCTGATTCTCTGATAATCTGGAACACAAGATATGGCCATTTGACATTTGTTTGTTTTTTAATTAAAAAAATAATACAGTTTTTTCACTAGCCTGAAAAAGTTGTTTTTTAGTTACAGTGGTGGTCGAACAGGGCAACAACTTGTAATGACGACGAGATGCTCCAGATCTTATTACACGACCTCAGTGTTATTTTGTTCTAACTATGCAAAAATATTGAGGGAGATAGGACAAAACAACACTGATGTGACGATTACCTATATAAATGCGATCTTTACTTTTACCATCACTATTATTACTAAGAAAATAATTTCTCCCCATTGCAGGTCCACCTGTGTGAGGCTCTCCATGCGGATGACCTGATGGTGGATGAGTACATGCTCAACAGGACTCTTTCCCTGGGACCCCTTCTCGTGGCCGTGAAAATGCTGAGACCTAATGCTGACGACAGGGCTAGGTGGGTGGTTTGTTTAAATGTATAGTCACTTACAGAAACATTTTGAGAATATCATGGACTGAGAAAGTAACAAACAAAGAAGTCTTGACGAGAATCGGTATTTCATAACCAACTTTACTACAAACTATCAAAAAGTTAAAACTGTACTATTTTGGCCACACCGAACGACACGAGACACTTGAAAAACACGGGTTATGTGGGCAGTTTTTATGGCTGTCTGCTGTCTACTCCCATCCTATCGAAGACAGACGTTAAAACGTAAGTCCCACCTCTTATATGATTTTAAAACTTTTATAAGATTTTTTATATGATTCTAGGGGTATAAAACTCAAACTAAAAAAAACAATAAAAACTTTGTCTTGTTTCCAGAGCTGACTTCCACAAGGAGATCAAGATCATGTCCCAGCTGAAGGACCTGAACATTGTGCGTGTGTTGGGAGTGTGCACACGCGAGGAGCCGCTGTGTATGGTGGTGGAATACATGAAGTATGGAGACTTGAACCAGTTCCTCATCGACCACGAGCCAGAATCCCTGCAAGCCTCCAACATCAAGACCCTGAGGTGAGCACTTTTATCTTCTTCTTCTTCTTCTTTTGTAAAGTCGCAGCCTCAGAGACTGAAGGATCAACGCGACCAGGTGTAAAATTGATACCAGACTATAGACAGTGGAAGATCTTGTAAATATGTTGGAATGAGGTCCGGGCGCCGACCAAGGAAGCAATACCAGTAGGCCTATGCTTCCCAGGAGGTTGAGATGGCTCTGGAATGAAACAGGTCTGTCGGGATAATGGTGGCTGTAAAGCGATTTGAGCGGGGAAAAGCGCTATATAAATGCTATCTGCTATCTATTATTATTATTGTTATTATTATTATTATTATTATTACTATTTATTCATATGCTCTCCTCTCCTTCTCACAGCTATGGATGCCTCATCTACATCGCCTCTCAAATCGCGTCTGGCATGAAGTACTTGGAATCTCTCAACATGGTACACCGCGACCTGGCCACCCGAAACTGCCTGGTTGGCACTCACTTCCTCATCAAGATCTCGGACTTTGGCATGAGCCGCAGTCTCTACAGTTCAGACTACTACCGCATCGAGGGCCGCGCCGTGCTGCCCATTCGCTGGATGGCCTGGGAGAGCATTTTGCTTGTAAGTCAAGTCAAGTCAGTTTTTAATCATGCGCGTTGGAGTACTACTCAAGTCTAAGTGATCCAACTTACTGGAAGAAGAAGAAGAGAAGAAGAAGAAGAAGATGATTTTGTTTCTATATTTTCATCATTATACTACTGTCCCAAAATCTTTTTAACATTTCGACATGCATGTAGGGTTTTTTTTCTACTGTTTCAATGCAGTTTTTGTTTTGTGGTTTCTATATAGTTTTTTTACCATTTCAATGTGCTTTTTCAACATATCCATTACATTTTTTTTTAACGTTTCTATGCAGTTTCTTTTTATTGTTTCTGTATAGTGTTTTTTTTACAGTTTCTATGCAGTTTCTTTTTATTGTTTTTGTACAGTTTTTTTTTTTACAGTTTCTATGCAATCTCTTTTTATTGTTTTTGTATAGTTTTTTTTTTACAGTTTCTATGCAGTTTCTTTTTATTCTTTTTGTATAGTGTTTTTTTTTACAGTTTCTATGCAGTTTATTGTATTGTTTTTGTATAGGTTTTTTTTTTTTAAGTTTCTATGCAGTTTCTTTTTATTCTTTTTGTATAGTGTTTTTTTTACAGTTTCTATGCAGTTTCTTTTTATTGTTTTTGTATAGTTTTTTTTTTACAGTTTCTATGCAGTTTCTTTTTATTGTTTTTGTATAGTTTTTTTACAGTTTCTATGCAGTTTCTTTTTATTGTTTTTGTATAGTGTTTTTTTTACACATTTCTATGTAATTTCTTTTTATTGTTTTTGTATATTTTTTTTTTTTACAGTTTCTATGCAGTTTAATTTTATTGTTTTTGTATAGTGTTTTTTTACAGTTTCTATGCAGTTTCTTTTTATTGTTTTTGTATAGTTTTTTTTATACAGTTTCTATGCAGTTTCTTTTTATTGTTTTTGTATAGTTGTTTTTTTTAACCTTTCTATGCAGTTTCTTTTTATTGTTTTTGTATAGTTTTTTTTTTAACGTTTCTATGCAGTTTCTTTTTATTGTTTTTGTATAGTTTTTTTTTAACGTTTCTATGCAGTTTCTTTTTATTGTTTTTGTACAATGTTTTTTTTTACAGTTTCTATGTAATTTCTTTTACCATTTCAGTAAAGTTCTTTCAACTTTTCTATGTAGGTTGTTTTATCGTTTTTATGTAGGTTTTTTAAAAATGTTTTGAGGTAGTTTTCTCAAGCTCCACCGTCTCTCCAACAGGGCAAGTTCACCACCAAGAGTGACGTGTGGTCCTTCGCCGTCACCCTGTGGGAAGTCTTGACCTTTGCCCGTGAACAACCCTTCATCAACCTGAGCGACGAACAAGTCATCGAGAACGCCGGCCACTGTTACCGTGACGACAACCTCCAAACGGTGCTGCCCATGCCCATCAACTGCCCCAAGGAGATCTACGACTTGATGTGCGAGTGCTGGAACAGGCAGGAGAGTGTAAGGCCCACCTTCAGGGAGATCCACATGTTTCTGCAGAGGAAGAACATGGGCTACAACCCCGTGGAGGAGAAGCTCGGCCAAATCCCGGCGAGCCAGATTGCCACGGTTCCCATCTGCTGATGGACGAGTGGAACGAAGATGAGAAGAAAAAACATGAGTAAAGAAAAGTCTCGCGTTTTACAATAAACATAACCGATTTAACGACTCATGACAAGAGATGAGGAAGCTGTGGAATGATTCTTGCATTTAATAATTCAGATGCCAGTTTTGTGTAAGTCGCTAGCTGTAACAGCTTTGAGAAGAGAATCCAAATGTGGCCGAGAGCCATTGGAAGAGGATTTTATCCGAATGTCTAGATTTTGATATCTAGACAAAGACTTGGCTCCTGATTTGCCAACACTACCTCGACAGACTTGACAAATACCTCACTGTACTCTTACTCTTAGATTTGGATTTGATAAGACTAAATATTTTATTTACTTGATTGAACAAATTCTGTCTTTTAATGGTCCTATGAGGATTATTCAGAATTGCAGAATTTGTTTTCAGAGCCCTCACAATGGCTGATAATAGCAGAAATACTAAACAGATGATGCATTCAATCCTTTTTTTTCTTTCTTGGAAGACTTAAAGTCCTATGTCTCCTTGTGGTTTAAAAACTATAAACAGAATGCTTCTTTTAAAACAATTTCTTTAAAAAATTAAAAATGTACAGTTCGAATGTTTCAATTAAAAATTAGAACAAAATGTTCTCAAGATAATTCTAATGGTGGAACAATGAAAGGATCTATCCTAAAGCCTCATGTGAGACTAACTAGAGATGACTTAACAAGCACAAAGAACACCTTGCTACAGTTGGCTTCTATCTGACCCCATCATGTGTTTTGAGGTGTGGACCTAGGAGAAAGCAAGCCTTGTCTGGGCACCGGGTTGGATTGTTCTTTGTCTGGCTACTCGTCTTCAGAGCTGTTCCAGCATGATTGGATCTTGTCTGGTATCGTCATCAGAGTCATCGTAGCACTCAAGCCCTTGCACAACGACAACGTGACAATCCTTCTCAAGGGGCCTCCATCATAGAAATCCAGGAGACCATTTTGTACTGTGTGTGTAGTGTGTGTGTCAAGGGAAGCCTCTGTGGTGACACGCACTACTGTGCTGGATGAAACACACTGCTGTGCTGTGTAGGTCACAAGATGAATATACCTCACCTGTCGGTATGTCCGTTTTCGAAGTTAGCCCTCACCAGCGATGAGACAAAGGTGTTCCAGCTTTTATGGCTTATTTCTTGTAAGCTCAATACAACAAATACTTAAAGTAGTGAAGAACAATGGAGGATTTCGATGCCACAATGCCTCAGACGGTGTTCATGTTCATGTTGGGTAAATTGATTGCTCGTTCTTTGCATCATTGCAATACCCTGCCCTCATGGAATCTGAACTTATGGGTTTAAACTTGCATGATAAAGAGTCTGATGAATGAAAAGCAACGAAATGAAGATATTAGCTGGATGACTACAGATCTCAAAGATCTGAAAGTTGAACAAGCTTACTATAGCACTCTGACAAAACTCTTTCAGTAAACATGGATTGTCTTGTTGTTCTCAGGAAGTAGATCTTTAAACAGATGATTCATGGTTGACTCTTTATGTCAGAATAGATGTAAGCACTGTTTGCTACTTTTGTTCTCAAGTCCAGTTGAAAGTTTTGGCCCTTTGAGCCCTGACACCATGACCCAAAATGGCCTCCTGAACAAATGAATAAGATGACTAAGCTACTGCACTGGTATTCGTTCATAGAGTGGTGTTCGCTTCTTCCTGGTCATCGGGGAATTTTGCCTCAAAGGGTTAATGCTGAACAAAAAGAGTTGAAAAGACTGCAGGATGAAGGAGTTTGTGTTGAAGGAGTTTGTCATGCGCTGATGAACAATTCAATTCTACTAGGAGGAAGGATAGGTAAAATGAATGTTTGTGCATAAGGCAATGAACTGATCCAAGGCAAGGTGTATCCAGTGTTCACTTAAAGTCTGAAGTTAAACTTCGCTGGTTTACTGACCTCTGACCCCTCTGGATTCGGAGATCACAGTTACTATACTTTTTTTTCTTTAGGCATTTTCTTCTCTTTTTTTTTTCTTGACCTGTGCTAGTCTAATTGATGTACATTTTACTTCAGAGTCTTAAATTCTGTTGTTACATGTGCTTGTTTACTTTTGTGTTGTGTTTTTATGTTGTCAGTTTGATTTATTAAACGTCGAGATAATCTCATGGCATTCTATGAAAAACTAAATCATATGATTCTGACTTAAGCTTCACACCCAGTGAGGTTGAAAAAAAATGGCTTTAATAATGAAATATGAATGACTCAGTTTCTGAAAATGACAATCTCTTGCTTGCCATTGTTGCTTCATGCTTTCTTGTATTGTGTGCGTCTGACGAGATCTGTGTGTACATGTGTAAGATAAGTAATTAAGTTAATGGTCATTGTTTTATCCATTGTCAAACTTTGTTGAAATGATTTCTTTATGTGCAAACACCTCCAGATATGGTGCCATTTACTCCTTTAATATATTTGTCCCCTTTTCCACTTCCACTTCCATAGGAATTTGTTTTAAATGTTATTCCTCTCTGCTTCAATATTTCTTTGTAGGAAACATTTGCAGGCCATCGTTTGATTTCTTGAAAAATTAAGAATCTTGTCACAACCCATATTGGACTTTTTTCTTCTTCCAGCTGACATAAGGTTGAAGTCTATTACCATGAGGCTAATAGATAGCACGAAAACTCACAAACTGAAACCAGGATCAGTTTTTAAAAGTCACCAATAGGTTAGGAATAGTTTACTAAAACTCAAAGGTAACAAACACAAACTCTGATTCTTACCTTCCTTACAGACCACTTTAGGAAACATATTTACTTGAAACACCTTAACAACCCAAAGATCTGATAGCCAAAATATCATTTCAGATGATCACAATTTCATATAAATCCTTCCAAGTGATTTGGTTTTGTTGTGTGTAGTTTGTTTTATTAATCTTTGTATCATAGACCAGATTTCACTTTTTAAACATTTAGGAATCAATTAGTATAGTATAGTATTCAATCGTACAATTAGTTTAGAATCTTAACTGTAATATTTATTTATTTTTACTTCTGGGCGACTAGGCCTATATATAGACATTGCATTCTGTCTGATTTTAATCTAACTTAATTCATTCAGGTATAAGTTTAGCTCTATAGTTGCCAACAAACTTCATTCATTCAGGTATTATATAAGTCTAGCTTTATAGTTGCCAACTTATGTGGCAGCATTTTTAATTTTATGCACAAATATCACTGTGGATACAACAACTCATGATATGTTCATAGTCAACTTAAAAAGAGAAAGATCACATTATAAACATTTTAGCATTTCCTACAGGCTAGCAGCTTAGACGGTTTTTATTCTTTCCTTGTTTTAAAAGGATTTTTCTGTGTTTTTACACATATATATATATTACATATTGATTTTGAATATGATACAAGTCTTTTGGTATTCTTATTTGCCAAATATTGATTTTCCTGATTACATTTCTGATAGTTGATAATATCATCTCTCTCTCGTCATTTTCTTTCTTATCCATATAGGTCTGTACATAAATCATGTCTCAGTTTTCTGTTGTAAATATCAAAATCTCTACACTGCCGTGCCATGCTTTGGCTTTTTAACATCATTGTCTCATCTTCTTGTGAAATTATTTGCACTTTTCATCTACTCTGCTTTAATACATTTTAACTTTGGCTAAAAAATAATCATATTTTAAAATGATACTTAGTTACGACATAGTTTTGAATTTTAACCTCTTCATGTCATGAGCACATTGACTTCAAAAGTTTGTGTGTTTTACTTTCTGTTTTGATTCTGTTATATTATTGAATCTTTTGTCATTTATACGTTTGTGTTCAAACAAGTCGTTGTGCAATGATAATATTGCAAATTAAATTTCATCTGTCAAAATGTCTCTCTAAATACGAAAGAGGATATATGACAGATCTTGTGAGTTATTTCAAGACTTGCACTACAAAGAGGAAGCTGTACGTATGTACATCAATGTGACTGAAGATAAACCTGTCCATAAACAAAGTATAAGATATTCTGTATGTTTGTTTGTACGTATGTACATCAATGTGACTGAAGATAAACCTGTCCATAAACAAGTATAAGATATTCTGTATGTTTGTTTGTATGTATGGATGTGAGAAGAATGGATCATGTTAAACTGAAAATTCAGACATTGTGTGTACGTGTATGAGTTAAATATATGAGGAGATCGGGTTATATAAAAGTAGGTATTCATTCATTGCTCATACTCCATGTTTCTCAGATCGCCCATGTACAGAAGGGTCAGAGTAATAAATTTACTTTGCTAAGTATAGATGGTGTACAGTATTGGATATTTGGTAACAAATCGCATGTAAAGAGCTAATGATTCAAATAATGCTGTAATTATATTTTGAAAACTTGGTCGTTATCAAGTTAACTTGGGACGATATAGATAGACCACACTCTGCCATGTCATTGCATGTTCATTAAGATGTTGTTAAAGTTTGGTGCATTGTCCTGTTTGCTAAAATCTGTTTGCATTGTTGAGTAGAAAAAGGGAAGACAATGGAACTGTTGTACCAACTCTACCCTAGGAGTACTTACTTACTTACTTACTTAGGCCCATAGCTCAGAGAGGAGCATAGGCCATCGACTACCCTAAGAATAGAAGAAGAAAACAAAACATATTTTTAAAGACTCTGACAGCTGACAAATAGAATGACTAATTCTGTCAGGCTTCACCGATTCGTTTGGCTATTCTTACAGGAACTCTAATGATTTGTGAGTCCTCACACAAAATATGTATTATAGATAAAATATTATACAAACGCATATACTTTCTTTGTTTATATTCAGACGCCTTTTAAAGACTCTTGGGTAAAAAAAAAAAATTAAAAATTATAATTACAGTAGGCCTACATCTTTTTTTTACTTGACTTTGCTGCAGAGTTTAACACACATCAACAAAGCCCATACTTGTCTATGTGTTTCATAAACTTGTAAAATTGAATGTCCTTGTGCTATGAACATTGAAAAGACATGAAGTGTGTACATTGTACTTTGTCAAATGACATTAAATCCATTATTGACCGTTGTTACTTACTTGTTTATTACATGGTTGTGATGGAAATGCTGATTTGATATGATGCGTGCTCATGTGGCCACAAATGAGGAAAAAGATTATAAAAGCTTTTAGGAATGAGTTTTTCTGTGTCATCTGGACTGACCGTGTCATTGTAAAGAGCTTAGAGACGATTGTGGGATGAGCGCTATATAGATAATCTTTGTCATTATTATTATTATAGCTTTTACGTACACTGATCAATGTAGTTTAAAAGAAAAAGAATTTAGAAAAGAATTGTCATTATTTACCTATGTTACATTGTAAAGCCTAGTTATTGTAGACTTGTGTACAGAAAGAACAACAACCAAACAAACAAACAAAAGAGATTTCAATAATAAGGAGGAACAAGTAGACAATCCTGATAAATCATGAATTTTGGCAAAGATTATAATAAGAGGCAGAATCAAGGAACCAAAGGAGCAAGAATTTCTTCTTCTTCCATATATGACTGCAGCATCATAATAGGGGACTTTTGCAATCGCGCAATGTGACTCTGTCTCAAGAATTTGCTTCTTGTAGCCTGCAAATTTGAAAGCCAATGTTGCAGTAGGCTAAACTCAGGTCTACGTTTTGTCTTCTTTTTATTAGAAAAGTTTGAATACATCAAAATATATCTGAGACATTTGACTGATAATTATAAATATTGTTCACATTATTTTTTTATTCTTGTATGAAGACAATTTATATGATCCGAAAAGAATTTCCCTCGAGGATAAATAAACTCTATCTTATCTTATCTTATCTTATCTTATCTTATCTTTTCTAATGTTTGTGACCATGTCAGTATGTGAGCATTGCTAAATTGTGACAACACGATGACGCAGATTGCTCGTTCTATGTATGGACAAATCTATACAGATACTTAAAGACGTCCAGGATAATATGCTGTAAAGCGCTTTGAACTCTTGTGAGAAAAAGCTCTATATAAATCGGCTATTATTATCATTATTATTATTATTATTATTATTATTATTACGATTATCTCATGTTTCCGGCGGATGTTTCAGAAGACTATCAACAGCGTGATTCGTTTGACAAATCATTTTGTGTCTACGGCCCAACATTTGGTCGAATACTTCATTTGGTTGTTGTTGTTGTTGTTGTTGTTATTTTGAATTTCAATTTTCGGTAAGTGTTTGAGGAAGATTGTTTACTACATGATAATTCTGTCGAGATGGTTGGCTGAGATGTAAACAGGAAACTTCATGTTCAATTGATATGTCCATGTACCTTGTTTTTCTTTTGTTTAAATACCTCAGGCTATTGTGTGAATTGTTTCTCATTTTCTTATTCTTAATTAGTCTTGGTTAACAATGAGTACACACGATTACAATACATAAGCCGTTGGACTCATTGTAGCCTACTTTGAATTTCTCTGGTTTCAAAATCTATTTTTAGAGTCAATTCCACAAATGGCAAAGTTTGATAGTCTGTATCTTCCATCTAATGTTTAAGTAGATAATTAGTTAGTAGTATGTTGACTCAATTTGGGCTAATATCTTTCATAAATTATTACATTAAGTTTATTCTAATTTTTACTTTATTAAAGAAAAGACTCTTTAGTTCTCTATCACTTTTGAAAGAAAAACTTGCACATGCTTATGTTCAGATCCATATTAATAATGGATACGAACAAGTAAGACAAGTGGCAATTTTTTTTGTTATTGTCTTATTTGTCTTTATGTTAAGATGATGTACATACAAATTTGTGAATGGATTTCATCTTAGTTGTATGTTTTGTTACTTCAATGCTGATATGACTTTATGCCGCATCGTATTGTCCGTACAACATCAGCATATTTTTGCCTCAGTCACTTCATAAGTTTTGCTTTATCACGTATTGGCGAAATCATCATCCTAATTTTACCAAAGATAATTGTGTTTCCTTGTATTTCATTCTCATTTGACTTGTAATATTTATTATGCTTACTAACAGTCAAGTGTTTGTCATGATCATTTGTCTAATTTCGTGTCACTGTATTTGCTCTGACTACTGTTTCCCTCATTCATGATGAAATGTTACATAATATTATGTGTTTAATTTACATTTTTTTAAACAAAAGAATATAATATTGTGTCTAATGATCTGCCAATTGCTATGTTCACATGCTTGTGATTTTTCTTTGATTGTTGCATGTATTTGGTTTCTTTCACTAGATAACATATGACACTGACAACTTACATTTTTGGGTTATGTTGGGGAATGAGGGGGGCTGTGTGGAATACTTACTCTTGCTACTACGCCAGCGATTGCGAGGCTGGAAGCGAATCAAAGGGTAAACTAGCGACAAAGCTAACAAGGCTGGACAAATCACGTCAAGTGAAAAAATCAAACAAACAATTATGAACCTGCTTGCGAAAGGACTGTTGATTTGGATTTAAGTTATATTCAATCGATCATAGCTTCATTGGCCTTGAAGGAGTAGGTAACTATAAGAACGCAATTTATAAATTTGAAAATGATGCATCTTTGCACGATCCACAAGTCTGAGGTTGCGACTTTGGGAAAGAAGAAGAAGAAGACCTAACTTGACTTGAGGCAATCCACCAGCACCACCACCACCACCTACCCTCCCCATGTTCCCCTCCATCTCTTTTCTTTCATACTGTCCACCTTTCCTTGGTGATCAACATTCATCTGCAAGCTTTTTGACTCACACTTCTCACTCTCTGCTTGATTTTTAAAAGTTTGTTTTTTGCTTTTTTTTTTAAGACAATGTTCGTGCATAATATTTGTAACAGTCACACTTTTTTCTCACACTTCATATTAAAAATGGTATTACGATGTTGTTTTCATGTTTTTGTTTTTTTATCATTCTAATAACATTACCTCATTTTGGACACTTCTCAGATATTACGACAATGAAAACCTGATGTCAGTCTCCATCCTAGTTAAAACAGAGTATAATAATACCATGCTTTTCTTTTTCTAGCATTTTATAGTTTTTGTTATATTCTGTTATAACATGTAGTTTCTTGCTTGAAGCATTTTCATTACCTTATAAATAGATATATATATTATTCTCATTTTTTTACTATTTTGAGACAATGAAAACCTACTGCTTCATGAAGACTCAATCGTAAGTCAGGCATACATATAACATAGCTTACAGCTACAGCAGCTTCATGTCACAGTCATTTAAAGAATACAAAACAAAACGGCGTATCATCATATGTAACACTTCCTTTTTGTTGGTGAAGAAAACAGACTGGCTAGTTCTCTGTCTCAAAAAAGAAAGGCTTACCTTTTGAATTTGTAAGATACAACGCTTGTTTGTTCTTTAATTTGGTTTCCAGATACAAGTTATCATAATTCAATGCGACTTTTAAAAAAAAAAAAGTAAATTGTATTATCTTGATCGGTAAAATTATGTTATTGTTTTTGTCTTCATGGTAGACACTTCTTAAACTTAAACAGAATCTTTTTTTCTTAATCATCTTCTCTTTTTTTTTAAACCGCAAAGCAACAGCAAAGATTATTGACTACGGAAATCATATTTTTTTTATAATAACTTGATCTATACAGAGTATTGGTACAACTAAAGAATTGATCTTCACAAATATTGCATTGCTCTAGAAGGCTTGACATTATTACTAGCAGCCTATCAGTCTGTCCTGTCTTCTGTTTCCAGCAGAAGTCTCATGAGGAAACATACAATTAATATTATACGCATGTATTAATAAGTGATGAGTGAGTGAATTATCATTGACATGTGTGACTGAGGCGAATGAAGCTGATGAATCTCAAACGATGAATATTGTGGAATAGTTCAAGTTCAAGTGGCTTTACAACGTTTCATTGATCACTGCAACATAGTTTAAAACGAAAGTAAGAATTTCGTAATAATGAAGATGGCCTAAAAGAATCGATGTCAACAAGAAAAGTACACGGCCATAGAGAGGACTTGACAAAAAACAAAGTCCTTTGATGCCTTTATAGAAAAAAACAGGACTGGCACTATAAAACAATAAAACAGTGATAGTAGAAGAAGGTATCTATAAAGATATGTACTTTTTCTCATTTTTTCACTCAAGAGCACTAAATGAGTTCTTCTTCTTCTTCTTCCAATTATGACTGCAGCCTCATATATACAGAGGACTTTTGCAATCACGCAATGTGACTCAGTCTGCAATGCCTTTGAAGGGCAACCAGCTCACAGCATAAGGGACTAGAAAACAATGTTAACTAGTTTAGAATCAGGGAATTTTGAAGTGGAAGATTCTTTGTAAGACTATCACACATTATTGATGCAGTGCTTGATGAAATGTATTTTGTAAAGTCACTATGGATCAAAGCAGGGCTGGACAAAATCAGATACATCAAGACTTTTCTTCCTAATATATCGATATTTTCTTCTTATATTTAATTACAATTATTTTCATTACTAGAATGTTATTTCTTACAATGTTATTTTTGGGGGGAGGGCAAGCACAGCTTTGCTTTTCATACTGATAACAAATAAACAGTTAAAATATCGATAACATAATATACATCTAAAAAGAATTATATTTGTAATCTTTTAAAATATTGTAAAGACAGAAAGATAGACGTGCTTTTAAAGCCACTACAAGGCAAGGCTCTCTCTGACCCTGTTCGAGAAAGTGGCTTATTTATTTGCCACTATTTGTATGTATTCAAAAGATATCCCATTATTAAATTAAATTATATTGTGCTGTACTTTTTTTTTCTATGCAATTCTAGATCTATCTGATTTTGTCCAACTCTGCATTCTATATCTTGTTTGTCGCGACAACCACTGCAGTCCAAATGTTGCATTGAAATGGGTTTGTTAGGTAGTCGCACATTTGAACGTTATGTATACCCGTAGTACATTGGATGTTTGGGCTCCTCACATCTCAATATCTTAGCTTAAGATAACTAGTGAACTTTTTAAACTGAAGGAATAAATGTTCTGTTTTAAAAATGAACTACAATCATTATATAGGCAATTGTCCGTTTATCAATTTTGTTGGATAATTAACATTTAAGTAGTCAGGAGGGAAAACTGAATCTGCCCCTATATGATGTGACCTTTATAAGACTTAGTACAGTCCTGGTCCAGAGGTGTCTTGTGACTGCATAGCACAATTGCACAAACAAGGGGCCGGTTTAAAGGCCCTCCAGTCTCTCAGGTTGTAGAGCTAGACTGCCATAGCTCTGCAGATCTATTAGACCACTTCAAGAGTGAATAACTCATGCACATTGTGCATGCTAGCAAACAACAAATAATCTCATCTTTTCTTGTCTTTTTATAACGCACAACTTGTGCCTGATCGCAACAACAGCAGCAGTTTATACAGTGCTGTTTATACAGTGTAGTTTATACAGTGCTGTTTCATATAAAAGGCTTTGAATATCAGTCATATGAAACCTATTGAATGAATGAATGAACTTCATTGTCCCACTTGTCAAACAAAGGCACAACGAAATGAAATACAACAATAACATGATAGTATTGATAGTGCTGTAGACCTCATAAACAGTTCTTCTTCTTCTACTTCTTCTTTCAGTAAGTTGGATCACTCAGACTTGAAATAGGTGTATCCACGAGTGAGCAATTTAGCCAGAAGCACAAAGGTAGTGTTCAAAGAGGAAACCCATGTATGAAACCTTTTCAATGCAACATTTGGCACGTGCAGGAGGTTCAATGTTGTGACGGTTCATTCTGTCGTCCGTCGTAGGGTGTCGTGTGAATTGACGCATTGTCTCTGTGGCCATTCCGTGTGTGGTGAGAGTGGCTGCCCTTTGGGGCGCCGCAGTCTACTCTGTAAATAAAAACATCTTGGATTAAAACACACCCACGTCTTCTCTTCACTTATTATTTCAGTGATCTTTATCATTATTTTAGTATATCATGTCTTGATTTTAAAGTGTACAGTGTTAGAAATGAACTCCATTATTGTTATTATTATTATTATTATTTTCAGTTTTACACACCTAGCGACACTTTGTAGATTATTTAAAGGAAGTGTCTTCCGAGACTACGATCCTGGTCCAGCTAGCCGCTGTGACTAGACAGACCAAAATCCTGGTCCAGCTAGCCGCTGTGACTAGACAGACCAAAATCCTGGTCCAGCTAGCCACACCAAAATCCTGGTCCAGTTAGCCACTGTGACTAGACAGACCAAAATCCTGGTCCAGCTAGCCTCTTCCTAGTATTGATGTAAAAAGTGCAAACAACTATCCTCAATTTTCCTTAACATGCTCATTTAGAATATATAGAATATAATATAAAGATACTTCAACATTTTGAATCTATTGTAAGGATTTCTTCGGCATGTTTCGGTTAGATGCAAGATCAAAGTTCCTTCGGAAAAATTATCTCTGGCTCTGAGTAGATGAAGTGTCTGTCATAAGAACATGAATGTGACAAAACTTAGCATATGAACCTCTCCCTCCAAGAAAGAAGTATTACATTTACAACTTTTGCTAGTATGTCTCCACAGTCAGCCTCAAAGTGTACAAACATATTGAATTATTAAAATCTAGCACCTACTTTCCAATGATTCCCTCTCCTGGAACAATCCATCCTTGGTCTGCTCTGAGACTGTCAGTTGGGCCTGAAAAAATCAACATAAGAATTCCTCACATTACATTTTCTCCTTCCTCTTCTTGTCGTTCACTCAGATAGTGGCTCCAGATGGAGGGGTGTGGTATCATTTGAGTGTCTCAATCGTTTTAAGTAAACGAGAATATTACTTTTTAGAGGGGGGGAGATAGTTGGAAATGGGAATGGGGGAAAAAACTCAACTTTTCTACTTTTGTGGTCTATTTTGGTAGGAAAGTATGTCTAGAATCGTTTTTTGCAAGTCTCAAAACTCAAAGAAACCTAAAAACGGGTATGAAGTGAGCTTTGCCCTGGAGTCCTGAAAATCGACCGATTTTATGCAGAATTAATAGTGGCTGTTTAACAAAGGAGTGTTTACAAAAGTGACGTCAACATTGATGTCAGTTGTCAGGGGCGTATCTGCAATGATACATTTTGCTAAAGACTCCTTTTCGATTAGACTTGGTTTAACTAGTCTCAGTTGTCGGTAGTC
>JAUELK010110852.1:0-11966 GCA_031471215.1 Gastropteron pacificum
TGGCAAACTAGTTTCCATGGCAACGAAAGTTTTGACCACAAAAAACGTAGAGCTAACACAAAACTTCACCGGCCCACGCTGGTATAGGAGAGAAAGAGAGAGAGAGAGAGAGAGAGAGAGAGAGAGAGAGAGAGAGAGAGAGAGAGAGAGCGAGAGAGAGAAAGAGATAGGGCGGGGGGGGATAGAGACTTTTCGATCAAGTGCGATATGACGAAATATTAACTTTGCACGTCACCGCGGCTGTTCCCCTCCTATATGTGAGTACTTTCATAAATGCATTTCTATTTCGGGGTACAAACACATCGTGTACGTGAGAACAGCCTATGGTTAGGGATAAATGTCGATACAAAACCGTAGACACTTACAGATATTGGGTTTTGGACTGGGAGGAGATTCACTATGAAAACCACAGTTCTTGGTCCCCAGACCCCCACTGGCTGTACAAGCAGGCAGGCCTAATCCAGGCAACATGTCCATAGCTCATGTCAAGGGGTTGATCCAAGGGATATTTGATTTTTCGACCTTTACTTTAGACCCCCCCCCCCCCCCGCGCGCCATTTTCTTACCAAGAGCAGTTGTATGGGCGATCTAACGTCACGTATGAACAATGCGTTTTACACCCCTCGCGATACAATTAGACCATGTATGAAGTGGGAACTATGCTTTAACGTCCGTCTCCAACAGCCGTATTAACTTTCCCTACGACCCATGTCCAGAATGCCCACAAAGGGATTCGATTCTTTTCTCTGGTTGGTTTTCTGAGTGCAGTTTAGCCGACACACAGTCGCCAATGACCGAAATGTTCTTTCCTCCACTGTATCAAAGTTATCAAAGCAGTGGGAGTGAGGTGGGTGGCGATAGTTGTTTTGTCCTTTCCCAGACGTTAAGATTTATGGTTTTAACAGCTTAATGAAAAGTGATGTATGTCCACCAAGATATGTGGGGTTTCGTAAGATTCACATAGTTCCATGAAGAAAAAGCACACGAACGCCCCCAAACCTCTGTTTCACCAAGAGTTACTTCTCTTCTTAGACATGAATACGCCCTCAATGTTGTCCACCTACAACTAATCAACCAAGTGTTGTGGCTGTCTACAAGCGATCAACAAACATAATCAGAGTATCTATTTTATCACGAGAAGGAGAAGACGAAGTCATTTGAATCATGTTTCATTTCGTATTCTCTGTCTGCTCTCATGATTTCTGCCCGATGTGTTGCTAGTTGGAAATATAGGAAGTACCGGGTAGTATGAATGCGCTAAAGACGGATACTACATTAAACATGTTGTGCGTAGTAAAGTAGGATAGAAACTGAATTTGATACGGTTGACTTCTCATCATTGTCATTGGATTAAGTATCATTATTTTGATGATAAGATTGTACTTTGTTTATCTGTGGTATCTCATTTGCCCTGGAAGCCCAAGGAGAGGGTAAAATATAAACTATCCAAGAATCCCAATGGAACAAGACACACATGTTTAATATGTTTTTGTCTTATTGCCTGGGGTGGAAACACAGGTGCGGCGGGCGGGACAAAGCTGAACTATGTAATAAAGAGAGTGAACAAAATCATGTCTTGTGATAATTTAATGTTTATGGAGCTCTTTTACAGCCTTGCAAAGAAACAAATCAGTCATTTGTAAAGATAACACACACCCTTTACATCAACAAATTAAGTATTCCTTCTAAGAGCAATCGATTGTTATTCCTAAAAACAAACACAGAGCGGTATAGGAGGTCATTTCTTCCAACAGCAATACACATTTCATGAACCTTGTCATATTTCTTTTCACCCATGCTATTGTCTATGCTATTCACTAACATATTGTAACATCAAGGTATCAAGGTATCAAGGTATATTCTGTGTGTTGAAGAGTGAGTGAATGAGAGGGAGAGAAAGTTATATGCAGATGTGTCTCACCATTATTGTTTGTTTGTGAATGTATTCAGAACGTTGTGAAACCAATTTACCCTCAGGGGATAATAAAGAATAATCTTGTCTTATCTTATGTAACCTTCTCCACCCCCTTCCCTACCCTGTCGTGCCAGGCGTGTCGCCAAGGTAGTACAGTGGTGCTGGTTGGCTTTGGAGACATGGCCATGAACGTCCACCTTGGCACGGCCGCCTTCCGAGAGATTGACGTCATCGGAGTCTTCGCGAACTGCAACAAGTAACTAGTTCTTACACACGTTGGTCAAATCATTACGTTTTTAACAAAAAATAGTTTTGATTTAAGTTTTGGACCTTTATCGATACAATCTTTTTAGGTCTAATAGACCACTTGAAGAGTGAGTAACTCTGATCGAAGCAACAACAACAATACCTCGTAGCGTCGGCATAAGCTAGTGCAATGCATACAGAGTATAATACAATGTTTCGTTGTCCTGTTGACAGCTACAAAGAGTGCATCGAGCTGGTAGCCTCAGGCAAGGTGGATGTGAAGACGGCCATCTCCCATCGTCTGCCTCTGGATGATGTACGCCAGGGGATGGAGCTCGTCCGCTCTGGGAAGTCGGTCAAGGTCGTCATTGACTGCAGCGCATGAATTCTTCTTATTCTTCTTCCAATTATGACTGCAGCCTCATATACAGAGGACTTTTGCAACCGCGCCTGAGATGTCCGTGACACCAGCAATGATTATTATCATCATTATATTGTCTGTTCCTCTTAACATTTTGAATTACAGTTCGAACAGAAAGCAAGGAAATATTTCCCTCTTATTATTGAATGCTTTTTTTTGTTTGTTATTCAAAGTATCACTACTTTCATAAATTGTCTATTTGTCAGTGCAGTGAGCATACTTGTACATGTTTATATTTGGTGAGAGATAATAGGGGGTACTTTATGGAAGTACAAAGCACTCGTACTTTTGGACAATATAATATTATATTTACCCTATGTGCACGATATGTCAGTGTTTTGTTTTATAAAGGTAGAATTAACAGACTGTTTTTTTTTTTTTAGAAGAGAATAGTGATTATAATTCAAATTTGCCCATAACGTTGTCATGTTTGTCATCTCGTTTAAATTGGATAAACGGACATTTCTTATTCAAGTCTCAGTTTCAGTCACCTTTTTATTTCGTGAGAACAACCAGTAGCAAGGGACGATGACCCTGGAATAAACAGAGTAAAACCTCCAGCTCTTGGAATTTATTTGATGATCTCCCCTTTTCTCAGCGCCCATTTCACCGTGGCGCATGGCATGAAGTTCGTCCTATTGTCACGACTGTCTGAGACATTTATTGAGTGTTTATTGGAATGTTTAACAATGTTGCAATGTGAAGTAATGAACACAGACGCATCGACTACATAATGCGATCTGTAATGGTGGTTTAATTGACGACAAGTTTTAAAGTTTTAAACCTTGCATTTTAATGTTACACCGTTACGTGTCAACGACTTAAAAATAATTCTCTCTTAATCAAATCATTCTTTTGTTCGTAGCGTAAACATGTAATTCATCGCTGAAATTGTTTTTTATCCTATGTATAGTATATTTCTCTCGTTGCAGTTGTACATTCTATGTGCTGTATTGTATCACGTTTTGAATAAAGAATAACTGTTTTATATGATTTTTTGTCTATATTCCATTGTACCGCATTGATCTCTTTTGAGGACATGTGTGAATGCTAAATAAATACAAAGTGTCATCTTCAAGATAATCAATCTCCGTTGCTTATGACGTAGTGCTATCCTTCTATTCTTTTACATATTGCCAATAATTTGAAACAAAGACATTGTCAGAACAGAGAGGACAATACACGCCACATGGTGTAAAGAAGACACAACGAAATATCGCTCAGTTTTATAGTATTCATGTTATAATTCAAATGGTGAATTAGTAACAATTGCTGTATACATTACATCATGCAAAACACGGTTTGTCTGTTGTATTAATTAATTCATGAAATCTCATACTCGCTATTATTATTATGTATAAAAGCATTAGTGGAAAATAATAGAAGTCCCCAATGTACAGAAACGTACTTCTACCCAGCCACTCACTCACCTTCAGTATTAGTCAATACACAACATGCCACATGAACATGGCGTAATCAGTCTATGGATGCTGTGTGTCCCAACATATGATGTGACAGTTAACAGCAAACAATGCGGAAAAGAAAGAAAAAAAAAAAGAGAAAAAAACAATAATAAAAAAAATAAAACAATAATATAACAATAATAATAATAATAAAAAGAAAAAAAAAAAAATAAAAATAATAATAATGATAATAAGCAGGTAAAAAACAACACATGTTACAACAATATATAACAATATGAAAGAGTGGCTCATCATAAGTATAGTGAATATGTGTGAGGTCGTAGTTCTCTATAGCATCTTGTACACGAAAGGTCACACACACACACACACACACACACTTTGCTTTCGATGCACACCGATTCTACTATGTAGACCTTACTAGAAGGGACCGTAAAGATGAACAAAGTATTGAACCCAAGGGATCTTACACTAGGACAGATGTGGTAACTAACTTGCCACTTTACAGACACAGATGATCCGTTACTAAAATGGACCACCGTAGTGGATTAATATGTGTCTACTAATCCCGTAGTATAAATCGATGTGTGTGGACCATTCCGCACACCAGGACAACAACAAAATAAATGCAATACAGTAGACCGAAGCTATATATGCCAAAGATAATAATAATAATATGTAGAACATAACGTATTTAGTGGAGTAATTCTTTGTAACAACGAACATTTTACACAATATGAAGTTTGGTTCTGGTAAAGTGTATGAAAAATGAGCAAAAAAGTGTTACAGTTTTTCTATTGCTACCACGATTCACTCAGAACTCTACGCGGTAAAAACTATCCAGAGGATTGATAGAGCTAAATGGAGAAATCACGTGACATAGTATGAATACTGAGAATGGTAGCAGAAGTCACTTGTGGTCCTCAGTGCTAATTTGTTATATCTACACAATGATATTGAAGGAGATAGAACAAAACAGCACTGGTGTGATGCTGTCCATGACACTAACTTACACCTCATTACATTGTGCTCTACGTCTAAATAATTTTTACAAGTGAATGGATATATTTTGTTGTATCAAAATATGTAGGCGTATAATCTGAAGTTTACTTTTTTGTGTTGGATTCTTTGAAAGCCTCAATGTTTCCTAACTGTAATGTTTTGACTCTCTCTACAAGTTGTTGTAATAAAGACGTTCACCGAGAACAGTGCATGGAGCTAGGGTATACAACCAAAGCACATCTTAGGTCAGGTGGTGGTGGTGGTATAATATCAAGACACAACATGGATTCATCACGGCAATATCATACATTATTTACAAAAGCATTGTTATTTCCATACGATTCATAGATTTTCTCTGGGGAGGTATTGTGCACAAACACGACAGATAGGCTTTCGTCTATAGTCTATGGTGTGTGGGGTGTGGGGTGTGGGGTGTGAGGGGAAAGGCCTGTCGGACAAGAGAATAGCTTGTGTAGTCTAGAGAGTGTAGCTTACTTTTGTAGCGTACTGCTGCAAGGATAAACAGGAATATATTGCACTTTTAAACATCCCAACCAAGCCATTGTATCCTGCCATTTTGCAGGCCTATGTCTAGATTTCTAATTGCACCTTGCACCCTGTGTACCAAGCCTTTGGTAACTGCCATTTTGCAGACCTATGTCTAGATGTCTAAGAACGAGTACCAGGTCAATTTTGCATACTATGTACGAGTACCAGGTCAATATATCCTGCCATTTTGCAGACCTAAAATATCTACATTTCTAGTTAAACCTTGTACACTCTGTAAAGATCATTGGTTACTGCCATTTTACAGACCTCTTCAAACTTTGAACTCATGTGATATTGAAATGGACGCATAACAAGGAAATGCGTTCCAATGTGTTGATACATTGAGAGGTATGTGAGGTATGTCATATCCTGTATCTGTCGTATAGATGTATTGTGTGAGTGCCGAGACATGTACATGTTGTATTATGCATAGCGTTTGTGTGGGAGATTACTTACATCTTATAGTAAACAATGTGGGGGAAAAAATTGCAAAGAACATCAATCTCATACAGCCATATGGCTTACACTTGCTAAACGCGTACAGCTCATTACAGAATTAAACATGAAAATATCATAAAAGGCCATACAAAAAACAAACCGCAGTCAACAGCAAAGCACGTCTGTTCGCATCCACTGGCCTCTTTAAATAGGAAATAAACACACATCGGCATTTTATCAAAAGTTGCTTTTTACAGTGTGTTCGCGTGTTAAAAAGTTAGTAAAATAAGAAGCCAAACAACATTTTGTGAATTCACCGTCAATTGACAAAAATCAGAAATTTTGACGAAATCAGTAATTTTGACAAAATCAGTAATTTTGACAAAAATCAATAATTTTTACAAAAAAGTGATTCAGTACATAAAGCTAACATTCGCACAGCGTTTTATCCAGTGTCTAAACAAACAGGTGATATACCGCCACGGCAACATTCAGTACATTGAAGAAAGTATGGGTGGCTGTACAAAAAACACAAAGAATATAATATTGTAATAAATAGGTGGAAAATGCAGTGGTAGCAAGCGCACGGAGGACCACATTCAGTTTCGGTACATTATGACAATAAAGCAACAGTGCAAGCCAGACAAAACTTTTTCCAAGACATTCTATACATTCTCTATTTTAGAGGAAACAATGATGATGATGGACACGTTCTGATTCACTGTGAGTCATGAAAGAAAACGCACCAAACTACATGTTATCTTTCTCAATCTACCCGAGACATAGCATAGACAAGGCGTGAATGTTGTAATGTCCGAACAAAAAAGAACTATACTAAGTTGTACTGAACAAACCCAGAAAAGGTCACCGTTGTCATAAACACCATGTTATATTTTTTTCACTCTTTTAATACATGGCATCAATTTAGACCTAATCTTAGCACGTGATTTCATCAAGGGTGTATTTTCTTTACTTCTATGACCGTACTATGCACGCACATACGAGGTAAGTATTTCTTCTACTTTGATGAGACAATGAAGTGTTCATACACAATGTTCTGATAGGAAGTACTGTGTGTTTCATAAATGTCTTGTGCTGACCAAATAGTCGGATCATCCAATTAGTAAACATCATTTAAATATTATAGACAAGTGAGCATCATGTCGGATCTGGGACAAAGCGAGCTGGCGTCCGGGGGAGTGACGGGTGGGCGTGGTCACTGAGATGGCCACGCCTCCATCAGGGGTCATCAAGGGTCATCGCCAGTTTTCACAACTCGATGCCTGCCTTTGTCCAATATTTGAAGCAACGTGAACAGTCTGTTGAGGTTCTGGAGTTACATGTTTTTTTTCTAAACCGGTGTAAAGATGTATGTTTTATAAACAAACATGTAGTGTTGATAAGGCAGATAGAGATGTATCTATCAATTTCATAATCAATGGGAAAACAAAACGTAAGGTGATGATAGATTTTGAAGGTGTTCCACGTTTGTTCAGTCCGCTGTCTGTGAGTTATGCCTGTCAGAAGTGCTGCATGGACAGACAAAAGGTATCGATGGGAAGCTGTTAAGGGCCTGTTTTGGTAGTCATGGTTATGACATGCGGGCTTTGTCTGGTTTGCGTTTGATGTGCTCATGACAGGTCCTGCAGCATTTGGCCTTGACGTACTCCTTTTCACACAGCCCAACTTTTTTCAACATCCGACACACCTTGTAGCTCATCTCATTGGATTCGCAGGACACAGTCAACGCTGGGGTAAAACAAACACATAGCGTCTGTTTAACCACAGGAATGGCTGGGATAGCATAGGAAGATAAAGCATGAATGTTGTGAACTGTCATTATGCAAAAGACCCGAGCTATCCTGTCTCGTTTCACTTAAAGCGTCTCTAGTATATCTTTCATGAAGTATCGCTTCAACAACCCGCAGCACCCTAACCCCCCAACCCCCCCCCCCCCCCCTCCCCCCCGCCAAAAAAAAAAAAAAAAAAAAAAAAAATTAAGACAGACACACAAATACATAAGACTGGCATTGGCCGATAAGAGTGAATAAGTCTACGGCAGGGAACAGCAACAACAACAACAACATGAAGTATCGCTACAATACCTGCGTTGACGTCTGGTGGACACTCGTCAGTGTTACAGTTCTGTTTGCGGTTTGGCTTGGCGTGACCTTGACACCCATGGGCCAACTGTTGTGACGTCAGGTTGACGCACTGAACCAGACGCTCCTGTATGCCAGTACCACACGTCTTGGAACACTGAAACACAGAGGAACAAACCACAATGACATCTCTCTCACCATTTCCAATGGATCTGGATATATTTGAAGAGAACATGCGCATTCATTGGACAGATCTCACGCAGTTGTTTATGAAACATTAGAATAGAAGAATTTGCTTGATTTGGGCATCTCAGATTTTTGAATGATAAAAGAAAGAATGGTAAATGATTCAGCCATTGATTGTATTCCATGATGCTGCTTCAGAGATATACACGTAAAATATATTGACGCCTAAAATTCAACAAGGAAAATGTTAGATAGTTAACAGTAGCCTATAAATAGTCGATGTTGCAGAGCATCATAGCTCGTGTGACGGGGATAGAGACCAACAGTAAGGTAACAGACAATGCAGAGGTGGGCTTACCTTGCTCCAATCTCCGTAGACCCAGGCAAGGCATGGCTCCAGATGGTCACACACTCTCACAGACTCGGGTTTCTGGCTGGCATCACAGCGGCCTGGGTTCGAACACAGAACCTGCCTCTGTTGGGTGGCGTAACCACAGGTAGCCGAGCACTGGAACAACAAACACAATTACTATTCACCATTTGAAGACACAAGCTGCACAACTGTTGTTAATGTGATAGGTTTTGCTTAACAGTTCACACAGGTAGGCCTACTATTTCATAAATCTAATCATGCTATGGTTCTGTTTCAGTGGCAGTAAGCGCGTTTCTTTCTGTCTTTAAACTGAAGTGGATTTAAGGGCAGTAATACATGTGATACAATGCTGGCAATTAAATGCTTTCTAATGACCAAGCTCGACAATATCCCAATGTGTTTACTTTACAATACTGGTCTCTGTCAGTGTCTCAGAATTCTGATGCTGCACTGTACGTGCACACCAATGAAGTTGACGAACTACAGGGGGGGGGGGGACGCATGGATAGGTAAATAAGAAGAAAGCAACATACAGGAATGACAATACAATACAAAACAAAAAGAGAACATGTTGCTCCAGAAGTTTAAAGTCCACCAACCCACCTTGCCCCAGTCTCCAGTCTGCCAGGCTAGGCACAGCGAGGTGAAGCATTCCTGTATGGCCGTAGGTTTGACCGTCAGATCACACAGCGTGCCGTCCTGGCGTGCTCCTGTGTCAGAGCGAACACACAACACACTGCGGGTCTTCACACCGTGGCCACACTCACTGGAACACTGCGAGCACAGGCACATGTGGGGAGGGGTTTAGTATTGACTACCAAGACAAAATAATGTTTCAAAACCAAACTACTTCAAAGAGAGGAACGTGTTACTATGCAAATAAAAAACAAATCAAAACACCACCAACATCATATTAAAGTCACTGCTTCTCGGCATCTCCTAGAAACGACAAGTCCATGGAAGAATATCATAAGTGATGCTTTACACAATGTAAATGATGGGTGGTTACTTCAATTGAGTGTAATAAAAAGATGAATATCTACATGTTTTCTGGGGTGAAAACAGGTCAGATCTATATTTTAAAAAATAAATTCAATATTTGACAACTAGAGTCGAAATGTGTAGAAGTGAAAACACGAATTCCTGATTTCAAGAAAGGAATCACAATTATTATGCGTTTTTACCTGTGACCATTCAAGAGCTTGCCACACATATTCAGAGTCTCCATTGCCTTGAAGTTCCTTAAGAGATTCATCATCGTCTTCCTCCTCCTCCCCGCCGTCCCCGACTGTAATATCGCCATCCTCCTCACCGCCCTCCACAACATCAGGAAGTGCGGGCTGCTCATCTTCTTCTGGAAGCACAACATTTGAATCCCTTTCACTGGGAGCTTGTGAGCTTTCGTTTGAGTTTGTTGATACTGATTCACCAATGTCAACATTATCACCGGGTCGTGTTGGAACGTTTGTAATGCTGGTTTCTGATATCGAAGGTGCATTGGGGACGGAAAGAGTTCTAACATCGGAGACCCCGCCCTCGGGAATGTCTAGAAGTTGGCTGGGTGGTGTCTTGACAGGACAGATGCGTTCATTGCAGGGGCGCTCGCTGGCTGGCTGCTTCTCCTTGTCACACTTGGGGGCGCCGGTACAGAGGACCTTCCGGTATTGAACACCGCCATTGCAAGGCCGTGTGCACTGGAACACAAGACAGAGAGGCTTGTAACACAAGACAGAGAAACTTGTAACACAAGACAGAGAGACTTGTAACACAAGACAGAGAGACTTGTAACACAAGACAGAGAGACTTGTAACACAAAGAGAGACTTGTAACACAAGACAGAGAGACTTGTAACACAAGACAGAGAGACTTGTAACACAAGACAGAGAGACTTGGAACACAAGACAGAGAGACTTGGAACACAAGACTGAGACACTGGAACACAAGACAGATAAACTTGTAACACAAGACAGAGAGACTTGTAACACAAGACAGAGAGACTTGTAACACAAGACAGAGAGATTTGTAACACAAGACAGAGAGACTTGTAACACAAGACAGAGACACTGGAACACAAGACAGAGAGCCTTGTAACACAAGACAGAGACACTGGAACACAAGACAGAGAGAGACTTGTAACACAAGACAGAGACACTGGAACACAAGACAGAGAGACGTGTAGCACATGGCACAACAACACATGCTCGTACAGAAAATGACCAACTGTCACGTATGAAACACTCATTTTTCGGGGTTGTTGCGGAATGAATTAGATAGTAAGTTTATTACATAGGCCTGAATGACAATATCAAAAAGGTACTTTGGCGAGAAAGATAAAAAGAAGAACCTTCAGAGTCTGTTGGATAGTCGCCATTGAAATGTACATAACAAGATAAAATGTATTCTTCAGTAAAAATAGGCCTGTCACAATCTTTCCATCCAAGGCGAGACACCCCCTTTACTACATGTCGTATTTCTCGAATAAATCAAACAGTGGTGCTATAGACCATTGCAGGTGGAGACTGGCGCTATATACATTGAATTTTATTGTATGTCTTTTGCCCACGTGCTGTGGTCAACTTTGTGAATTCTTCCACACAACTTCAAGCACCAGGGCTACAGAAAATGATGTGACAGTCCTAAATCATGGCTGCAACCATAAATGTCCCAAATGTTGCATTACTAAAGGCAGTACCAACTCAATGGCTGCATTGCACATAGCAGTTATCTGGCCCAGAGGGGTCTTGCACAATTGCATGAACAAGGGGCCAATTTGAAGGCCCTCCAGTCCCATGTTGCAGAGCTAGACTACTATAGCTCTGTATGTCTATTAAGACCACTTGAAGAGTGAATAGCTCATACCTTGAGCCTGATCGCAACAACAACAACAACAACAACCGTGTCTTATCATGTTTAAAAGCTCACGTTGCTCCAGTCGTCCACTACCCATTGCCCGAGGCCTGGACACGGCTCCTTACGACGACAGGGCTCCACCTCCACCGGCTTGTCCAGGCCCTGACAGGCTTGGTCCTCCAGGGCGATCTGTTCGTCTGACCCCAAGCTTCGCACGCAGATGACTGTCCTGCGGTGAATGCCCTTGTCTCCACACGTGACCGAGCAGTGCTGCCATGGCCCCGCCCACCATCTATCGAAGGATGATAGCAGTTTAAAAAAAAAAGTAGACGTCCTCCATAAAGGTAAGAGACTGGATAGCACTACTACTACTACTACTACTTCTACTTCTTCTTCCTCCTCCTCCTCCTCCTCCTCCTCCTCCTCCTCCTCCTCCTCCTCCTCCTCCTCCTCCTCCTCCTCC
>JAUELK010111074.1:0-11960 GCA_031471215.1 Gastropteron pacificum
CCCCCCCCCCCCCCCCCCCCCACAAATAGTGATGTATACGATTTTCACCTAAAATATAATGATTCTCAACATCAATATTGAAAATAGGCCTAGTGGTTACAAAATGGCATATCAACACTTCCCTGGGTAAACTAACGGGACCACACATTCCAACAAGTACCGGCTGGGACACAAAAAAACCATAAATGCTGGCACTGGCTCACTTGACTTGATTCTCGAAAACGACAAGAAAGGATCGGAAATGACCAGAAATGACTCCTGGAACTATCAGTAACGTCAAGAAACGTTCGCAAACGGACAGGACGTAAGCGACTGGAAACGACAGCTGAAAAGATTAAAAAACGACATCAGTAACAACAAGAAAACAAGAGTCGACCCCTGGTACTATTGGAATCGATCTCGGAAACGACCGGAACAAACCCCCTTGTTTCTAGATTCTAGATCTGATTAGAGTCTAGTCACTAGCAACTCATGAATGAGGATGAGGTGGGGTTTTCTTTTTGCCTCCTTCCTTAATTTCTTCCCAAATAACAAATTTCATTTCTTTTCAGAGTATCAAACTGACAAACCATTACCATGGCTGGAGTGGAAGCAGACACATCAACAAAGAATTCATTGGCACAAAAGGTTGACCCAGTCAAGAAGCTGTTTCACGAAATTCCGAGAGGAAAGCCCAAGTCTGGAAGAATGTGGAAAACTGCCAGAAAGGATAGGTAGGTCAACTAGGTCAGATATGGAGATGTAGAGATATCCCAACCGAAGACATACAGATACAGTTTGATACAATTTAATGATTTGCAAAGAACAAGATTGCGGGGATCGACATTAATCATACCAAGATCTATACCAACATGCATACATATTCTTTTGTATGCCAAATGAATTTAAAAACAAAACAAATGCCGTCTTAAAAAAATAAACAACTTTGAGCAAATTTAGGGCCATCCACTAGAAGGTTGCAGGCAAACTAAACTACTTTTTAACCTAGTTTAAAAATAATAATAATTCATTGTACATATGAACATAATATATAATAACATGCACCCGTGGTTGTTTTTTAAACACTCCTTTTATGAATTAAAATTCATGTTCTTAACTCTTATAACATCTGGTGTGTGCATTTTGTTATCCTCAAAGGCATAACAGACCGAGTCACTTTGCGCGATTGCAAAAGTCGTCTGTATATGATGAGGCTGCAGTCATAATTCAAATTGGAAGAGGGAGAAGACTGGTTGTGAAAAGAGCAGGTTGCTTCTCTTACTCCCAAACCCTATCAGCATCCCCTACATACACACCCCACCCCACAGTGACAGAACAATCAGCTTGTTGATTGTGCATTGTGATCAACAGCCGTGTCGATCCTCAAGTTTGAGTGGCTGCGATTTTACGACTGGGGAAGAAGAAAACTAAAATAAAGGCTATTTTTCCATAGAATATATAGATCTTGTAGATGACCTAGTAACTAGAGTTAGAGTAGGCCTCCTCTGTTACCATCTTTGAAGAGCTGTTTTGATAGATTTTCACCAATCATGTCCTTTTCTTTGCTCTTATTGCTTCACAAAAGCTAAATCTATATATATTCATGTAGGCTCATAAAAGAATTAATAGAAATATTTTTGGGTTATTGTATATTTTATGGATGCTTTGTGTTCTTATTTTTGCCAGACACTCTACTATAAAGAAAGTTAAGAGATTCAGAACGTCTTGGACAGAGAAACTTGAGAAGAGAGAGGAAAAGAAAAGACTGAAAGATCTGCAACAGAGCATTAAGGATGAGAAAGCGCAACAGAAGCAGGTAAATCAACCTTCAACCTCTTCTCTATTCTTGTCTTCTTGTATTTAATGTTGTGGGTTTAATTAATGTCTTATAAAACTGACATTGTGTCACCCTTGAGGAAAAGATATTATATTACAAATAAATGTTTTATGTTATTTTAAACTTTCACTCGTTCGTAAAGAACGTTACAATAAGTGTTTGTTAGAAATTGTATGAACAGTGAACAATGTACTGTTACAGTAAGGATTCAACATGCATGGAATTTTCCGGTCACTAATTGGTTGGCTAAACAAAGGGAAAGAAAATATTTTTTGAAAGGGTCCGCTATGAAGCACAAGACCTTTTAATTTATTAAACAAATCTAGATTTTACATTTGAGTTTCTTCTCGCCGAAAACTTTTGACCTTACTGGTTCATAGAGTGATTACATGTTTTCTGATTAGACAGTGTACTTTTCCCCTACCAGAACTGCAACATGCATTCTCAACTTTTTACTTCACTATTTCACAGCTTAAAAGGCAAAGAACAGAGGAGAACAGGAAGAGGAGGTTGGAGAACCAGAGGAAATCAGAAATTGTTCAGACTGTAAGTGTGCATATTTGGGATGTGATTAAACAAAAAACACCATTAGAAATTATGACAATATCAACATGAAACATTAGAAATAAACTTGTATCTAAGTCTAAAAAGATTGAACATGAAACGAAAATGATCAATCATTACACCAATTGACACTTGTGATTCTTTCAGAGTGGATTGTAGGCCGAACTACATGTAATTGATAGTGAATTAATAAGTAATATTTGATTATCCTTCAACCCTAAGTGTCCTGTTTACATGACAGACAGACTGAATCGATGTAAAAAAAAACCCAACATTCTTGGTGATAGTGATAACTTATTTTGTTTTTTTTTAATGTTCATCATTAATTGTTGGTACACATTCGTATAATGTCACCATGCTCTTGTTTGCAATTCACACATTAAAAAAAAAATGAATGCCATTAAATTGTTATAATGTTATATGTTTAGTAGTTACCTTGCATTTTTGTCAATCTCAAATTGCATATGAAGTTGTAGTTATTTTTTAACATTTAATTTAATCCTGCCACTGCCTTTTCCATCATAAATGCATTGTGTTTGCAGTGTGGTTATTATTATTATCAACTCAAATTCTGTCTTTAAAACTGTCTTGTCTGTGCTTATTTCCCTTCAGATCAAAGACACACGGAAAATCAAGAAGATGAGGAAGAAGCAACTGCGCCAGGTGGAGACGAGATGAAAACTGAATTAAAATGCTTTCTAATTACCGCAATTTCTGCACTATAAATAAGACACACCGGTATATTAGCCACAAGACACAGACAAACATTGGTGACCATTTCTGCATTCATAATCATTGTTTCCATCCACCATCCTGTAAATAAAATCAGTCATTTTAACCACAGCATTTGTTTCTTTTTACTTTGGACATGTGTACTGTTGCAATATTAAACTAGTACAGTGGGCTCCGCCTAAGAACCCGCATTTAAGCGAAACCAAATTTTTACTTATAAAATGTCACTCTAAGATTTACTAAGCATCCGCTCGAGTTTGCCGTAGAACCCATTTTTTGCATTAGAGTTACACTTTTCCAACACTCCTTCAGATTCAAAGCGTGAGAATTAAAGTGCATTGAAAAATTACCAGAAATCACAGATGATTACAAAACCCAATGAAGACTGTAGAATGGTAGGTATGCAAATAAGCCCAAACACAGGAGCAATAATCGAGACCCAGATGTCCGGGCATCGCGAAACGGGAACAGACAAGAACGAAGGGCAAGTGTGAATGACATCAATGGGAGGCCGACCTGCCAGTTTAGGACCGGATGGGTGGGTGGATCTCACTCCATGACTCAAAGCAAGTGGTCATCAGATGGGATTAGACTTAGTGATTAGTGTCTCTCATTCTCATCCAATTGAATTTAAATGGTGTAGATTTCGCCAGTCATTACAATTTACATAAAATCAATTTGAAGAGTGGTGCTATAATGGCGCAACTTTGCGGGGATGGGCATGTGTTATCGTTTGTGATGTCTTATCAACTTTCATCAGTTTGACTGGATTTCACTTTCGTGTAGTCCATCAGGTGGACTGAAAGCGTATTGTAGACAAATCTTATTTAAAGGCCGGTCCACACGCAGAGGCCTTACTCAGGGTCAGGCCTCAGGGTAAATTTTATGTCCACGCGCTGAGGTCTGGCCCAGTGATCACTCGCCAAACCTCCCTCACTGTTTGAATTCATTCAGAGATGGCGGACCGGCAAAGAGCACTGTGTGCAATGATTGTTTTTTCAGTTGTGAAAAGGAAAAAAGACAAGAGGCAGCGATCATTCTGGTCGAAGCAGTGGCTTCTGGAACGAGACATCCATTCTCACACCAATTTGCTAAATGATCTGAGGCTATACCCCAGCGACTTCCATAATTATCTGCGTATGGATGAAGCAACATACAATGAGTTGCTTCAAATGGTAAGCCCACTCATTCAAAAGCAAGACACGGTTATGAGGGCAGCCATCTACCCACATGAGCGTCTTACAGCAACACTGCGGTTCCTTGCCACTGGGAGAGCATATATGAAGACTTGAAATTCTCAGCACGCATTTCAAAGCAAGCTCTGAGTAACATTATTCCAGAAACATGCAGGGCAATATACAGTTGTCTTGCCAAAGACTACATGAAGGTATGTATATAACAACACAGACACAGAGAGACAAACACGTTGCGTCAGTCAAGTAGAATGGTTTAATTAAGTGTTTTAATTTTCATACAGAAACTTGTTTATTCAAACAGTCAATTCACCATTTGGAATTCTGTAGTCAATACTACTACTGTACGTAAATAAAATGATTGACGACACCTGCTTGGTCAAAAATTGTGTACCGGTATTTGAACATTTAAAAAGTAATATAAAATGATTAGAGAAAACTGCACATTTCTTGTGCATTTTCGGGAAAAGTTTCGAATCACAACCCAGAAAATGTGAGAAACAGAAACGTTATTGCCAATTGCTTTCACTTTCAGTTTTCAGTTGAGGTCAGACAGAGTTTGACAGAATGTACAAGCTAGTATTGATAGCTTCTGTACTGATATGTATCTGCACGAGGGGCAGAACTGGTAAAGTGTATGGTATGTCATTTCTAAGTGATGGTTGTTGTACTGTATTATTAATTAATATTATTACTGTCTGGAGCAATAAAGACCTTGCATGACCTCGAAAGGTTACCCAGTTGTCCCTCATATAGGGCATCAGAGATGATCTTTTGGGCATGAATGTATTGGTCCCTCGACATACTGCGAAGATCATGAGCCACTGTTTGTCCAAAACAGGTATACTCATCTCCTGGTGTAATCTCAGTCTCAGTAGTCTCAGTGCTTGGGGCACTTAGTTTTTGACACGCCAACAATAACAGATCGTCCTCAGGGGCTGGTCTTTTCCTTTTTTCCTTTGGCTTTTTATTCATTGTTTGGTTACTCCTGGGAAATATGGGCGTTGAATGAGTAGCATCTGGTGTGCTGGTGAAGGGAGTTGGTGAGGCAGTGACCGTGATGGGGGGATCATCTCTGGGAGCTAGGTAGTCTTCTTGAGAATCAACACTGTGTTGTTGGGAATGCACGGTCTGTAGAGAGGAATAAGAAAGTTCTGCAGAAATAAATTACACCTTTATCGTTGTTTTTCCCCCTTACTTTCAGTTACCCGACACAGTTGAAAAGTGGCTGGCAATATCGGATGATTTTGCAACAAAATGGCAATTTCCGAATTGCCTGGGGTGCGGGGTGCATCGATGGTAAACACATTGCCATTACTCAACCATCTGGATCTGGCTCCTTCTTTTTCAACTACAAAACGTTTTTCAGCATGGTGTTGCTTGGCATAACAATGCTAACTATGAGTTCATTTACGTTCACATTGGAACAAACGGAAGAGTATCCGATGGAGGTGTCATTGACAATACAGGCTTCTACCACAGATGGAATTCATGAGAACTGAACCTTCCTACATCCCAATCACCAGAGAACAACCTGCCGTACGTATTTGTTGCCGACGAGGCATTTGCCCTGCGAACAGATCTTATGAAACCATACAATGTGAAAGAAAGTGTAGGACGACAAGAAGAGTTTTCAATGGTCGACTGTCACGGGCCCGCAGAGTGATTGAAAATGTTCTGAGAACAACAATAAATCTGAAACCTGAGAACGTTGAGGATACTGTGCTGGCATGTTGTGTATTGCACAATTTTCTTCGAAGAAATGCCACAGATCGATACACATCCAAAGATGTGGAAACCCAGGATCATGTTCTACAAGAAGGACTTCGACCGGGAGAGGCTTTTGCTCCAATATCAAGGGGAGCATCTAGGAATGCAACTGATGAAGCTAAAGACACCAGGGATGCATTCGTGGAACACTTTGATGCCGCCGGGGCAGTTCTGTGGCAACATAAATATGTCTAGCAAAGTAAACAAATTGGCACATTGAATGACTAGAAATGTACACTCAACATGTATAGTTTGTCAGAGAAATGCATTGGAATATAAGTCCACAGATATGACTAGCATTTTAGATTTGTGATTTCTCATACACACAGAACAGACAGACAGGCAGACACTATGCTTCAGTTAGTATTCAGTATCAATAAATAATAATCTTACCTCAAGATCAGTCAACTCTGTTGGTGTCAATGGAGATGGTATGCTGTCAAGTGACTCGCGTCCTCTTCTGGGCAATTCATGGTCAGCCAAGAACCCCAGCGCTTCGAAATAAAATAGCGTGGGCTCATACACATCTTCCTCTCCTGCCCCAGAAAGCTGAGATGCTTGTATCTTCTTGATCTCTTTTCTGAAGGAGGACCTTAAATTGGCGATCTTGGACACAACAGTGTCCTTATTTGCATCGGGGAAGAATGATTTTACATAATATCTAACCAAGTCCTCATATTATGCTTTCTCCTTTTTTATCTTATTTGAGTAGTCTTTTGATTTTATCTTCCAAAGACACTCGTTTTGACGATACTGTTCAATGAACTGCATTGTTCTTTCCTTCGACCACGATGACATTTTCACTAGACTGGAAGCTGCAAAAAGTACAACACGCCTCCGCCTAGGGATTGGCTCGTTGCTCGTTGTGTCTCGCAGCTACACACTACACACGCAATAGGCCTACATTTCTGCGCTAATCGAGCGGGTCGTAGCTTTGTTAATAACCATCGCACTGTTGTGGGTTTTTAGATTTAGGAGGAGACCACTGTAGTACATGTAGCATGTAGTAGACAGGCTGACTGTAATATATTAATTGTTATGTGTTGTATGATTTCTGGTCATCACTAGTTAGTCAAGTGTTTGTTAGAATGTTATGCTACTGTTGTTATCGAAAGACAAATTGTGTTTAGTTTTGACTTGACTTTAGTAGGTCTGTATGTACATCATATGTACCGGCAGTAACTCCAATGCATTTTGCTTTGGTCTTTGATTAATGATTTTTTAGTAAAAAGGTGGAATTGAAATGGATTGAAAATTAAATGTGTCTTAAAGTGTGTACTTGAAAAAAGACGAGTACATGTCAGTCATGTACATTGTATTTGTGTCTTAAAATTAAAACGTGTCCACCATATGTAGTGTCAGTGCATTAGCCTCTCTTGTGACTGAAACATCCTTGGTTCAACAAATCCTAGCATGCCTACTCAATTTGGATTTTAGTTCGTATCCACCAAGAACTGTGTACTTTTGGAAAAAGTCACCCATTTCTTGCCCCATCCAGGTGATAAAGGGGTATCTGATTATAGACAGTTAAATTCTTGTCAGTATGCTGGTGTGGGCGCTGACCAGGCAGACCCACCAATATATCCCCTCTAGGAGGTTGAGAAGGCTTTGGAATAAATTAGGGTAACAGTGTTCTGTTACATTTATAAAAGCAATTGTCTCTACTTAATCAATGATGGGTACTTGACTTGCAAGTCTCTTATCTGCTATCGCAGTTTAGAAACTTGGTTTACATCATAATCACATTACGCACATTACTATTACAACTGTTACCTATAACTATAGGACTGACACTTGACAGTGTGTGACGACAGTATACAACACAACACAAAAATGGTACCAATGTACTGAACATTTCAGAGAAAGAAAAAACCCCAGAAGAGTTGCAAAAGAAAAGGGAGACAATATGAGTATGATGATATTGAGAACATGAATAAGAAATAAACAGCCAAATGCAGCTTGCAATGAATTCATCAGAATTTAATACAAATTACAATACACAGGACATGGTGAGTACAAATGGCAACAATATCGCTCACTCTCAGGTCAGAATTATGCTGCTACGGATTCACTCTTCACCACGAAGATTGTTCTGATCCTAGCACTAGCACTACACTAAATAGGTTGCATGGCACTTCAACAGTCCATCAATTTCAATGCTTACACCAAACTATCATAGCGTTACAGAGTTTAAACAAAACTCATCTTAACTCTTAAATTCTAAACCTTATGGAAATTGAAAAACAATACATACCGTCCTTCTGTACCTTACGTATCTTGTATATTATTAATGTTTATTTAAACTGCTCTCATTCATACACACTACAATCACAAACAAATGCACCCGTCCTGAAAAAGAAACAACACAACAACAACAAATGATCCATTTAAAGCGAATGGGACAAACTCAGTCCAGATTCATTTCGCCATGGGGTGAATGACTCAATTATTGGATTGCAAAACTCATCACTTTTATTTTATTTTGTCAAACACACACATGACCGATGAGGCTGGCGACAACACTCAGATGCATGTTCACAATCAATTCAATCAGTCACTAGAACAAAGTCAGCATGCTTCATGATTATCCTCTAGTATAGAAATTGAAAACAAAGCAGCAAATTCTATGAAGAGAAACAAATTGTGAAAAACAATGGAACATGGCAGCAGGAAGGCCCCATTCCACACAAAAAAAATCCCCAAATAAGATTTAAACAAAGCTTTCATCTGGTTCATACTGCTCACATAGCAAATGATCAGATTCAGGCTTTACGCGTTTATGTTTTCCACATTGCACACAGACTTATGTTTTCACAACCACTAACACTGCTCACAATAGTTGTGCACTTTTCAACCTCAACTTTCGTCATCCCTGCGGCGAACCAAAAAATGTGCCCTGCCTCACATCAATTGTATCATTTAAATCATTATTGCCACAAACGTTTTTAAAAAAAGTGATCAAGTACTAAGGCCAGTGAAATAATACTACTAATAATATAACTGTCATTCCGAGAGTCTATGTGTTCTGCATTTAATAATAATATTAACAAAATCATCAATTAATCAAGGGCAATCATTATTAGTCAAAAGTACAAAGAAATGGAGGATGATGCATCACAGTTCACCAGAACAAAAGGGCAACCACGACAATCTAGAGGGAACATTCAACAACTCAAAAAAGACGATTCATCATTCAGCACTACCATCGGTGCGTTGTGTAGTGGGCACCTTCAAGCCCTTGTCAACTCAATACTTGTAACAATACTCAAATCCCCTAAAACTCCACAATCTAAGCTTACACCTACATGACTGTGTGCTGTTGTGCCTTGGGACATTCTAATGCCAAAGTTGATTATTACGAATATCTATGACACGTTTATAGTTATAAGGGGGAAAAATAAAACCTAATTACTTCTGCTAACTAATAAAGACGTAATCTTAATCGGACTGGGGGAATATTGATACTGTGTGGCAATGAGTAGTGACATCTTAGCAGGACAAAGTTGTGGTTGTGGTACCATTGAGGATAACCACACCATGGTTTTCCAGAAGAAATAAAATGCAAAGATCAATTGAACTTGCATGACCATGGACAGTCTTCTGTGAAATTCCAATTCTGATTCAAGTGAAAGTAGTAAGAGGAAAAAAAAAAGCCTTGCGGTTTTCCCTCATCTTGCGAGACCATTTACTGTTGTTTCTTTGCTTTATTTTGTTGTTGGTGGCATCAGTCTAGTCTATCGAACAGATGTTTCATTTCCAACTCCAAGGAATGTCAATAGTAGTAGTAGTAATCCAATAGCCACATGACGACTGTAGTATGAAGAGTAAATAAATATTCACCCAACTAAATGAACACTTTGTGTCAAGAAACAAATAAAGAAGGAGACATTGAGAAAGATCTTGGCTTCATGTCCATGATACTAGATTGTGTTGCTCAATAGAAACAAAGCTGTTGATCTAAACAGTGCATGTTGACTCTCAACCAATTTCTAGTCATATTATTGTAAGGAAAATTCTTTAAACAGGGAGCCTTTCTCTCATAACATAGAGCCTGTAAACACAAATAATATGTGTTTATTATTCCGTCCAAAAAGTAGAGCAGTCTCTATGAAATTCTAAATCAGTATTTTTTTTAAAATAACAAAATCATCCCAAACTGTGACTCCTAAGTATGTTTTAATTTTCAATTTCTTTACTGGTCTAGTATCTGTCTAAAAGGCGTACGTTTCATTTCACACAGGTTAGCAGAATCAGTCGGCTGGACGCTTTTCACTGTACTTCTTTGTATGCTCTTCGGCATTCTTGAGGAATTTCTTCTTGTCCCTGGTGAACTCGTCTGCTAAGTCTGCTCGTAGAGGGTGTTCTGGCTCGGGGTCATCAATCAGGGCAATCAACGAGCTGATCACTGAGGAACAAAAGGATGTACATTGTATACGTTGGAAATGTAGAAAATCGTTGACAGCGATTGGGGGGGGGCTGTCTTTATTTTTTAATCCACAACGTTTATTGCAACATAACCGAATCTAAACATTTTCAGTATATACTGACTCCATGAACGTCCCTGGAAACTTTTATACTTTGTGAACAGGATAGCACATTCAGACTTTTGGTAATAAGTAACAAGACAATCACTACTTGCGCGGTGGCCGCATTTATGACACGTTGGCCTGACGAGTTTGGTCTCCAAGTGGGCGACACAGGTTTGAATCCTGATGAGGGCATTCTGTACATGTATTGGTTGAGTTGACAGTTTTCATGGATCACCTATCTATCAGAGATGGACCCTAAAACGAAGGTCCCACCTCTTATATGATCTAAAAAGTGGCGCTAGGGATGTAAACTCAATCTATAACAAATACTACTAATCACTACCTCAAGATTGAAGCTTAGAAAGCGGGCAAATTTTGTCATTTTCAACATTAAATTTCAAACATAAACACAAAAGCCAACAACCAAAGAATTAAGAGGGGTCAAACCTTGATCTGTTTTCGTGGCAGGCTTCCAGTTTTCAGCATTAATAATGGGCAAGCAGATCTGTCCTTTCTCGTCCACATTTGGGTGGTAGATCTTGGTCTTGAAAGTCACCTTTGGAGGTTTGAAGGGGTACTCTGCTGGGAAGGAGATCTCAACCCTGAATGCCCCCCGGTTGTATGGCGGCTTGTCCTGAAATTATAGAAGATTAATAAGATGTGTGTAAGCAATTTGGGAAGACATAAACAAATGAAAAACAAAAATGCGGCAAATGTTCTCTGAGCGATTTAGCGTTCAAATAAGATTCCGACGAAAATAATTCAAATTGACATTGAAGCCTATAAACTGAGTATTTTCTACTTAACAGGGGAACCATCATAAATGGCAATTTACAGGAATTCGTCAATAGCTGACCTACGTCAATATTCACAAAATCAAATCTTCAGACATTAAAGTTTATGGAATGATTACAAGATCATACAGGCCTACAGGTAAAATGCCGACCTTCATTCATCATCAAGCACTGCAACAAGAAACTACAAATATCCTAAACTTACAGGTACGATGAGGCCGCTCCATAGAAGAATGTTACTGTCGTCTACATGGATATCCTGAAAAGACTTCCTCTTCTGCTGCCTCAAATCACTCAGTTCCTGGAGAGAAAAGTGTGCAATCAATAAAAACACATCCCCCATACTCTCACTCTTAGCAACACAAACAACTTCCACCATCCCCACAGACTAACCAAAGACAAGTGCAGGGTCCCCACCAAATCCATGAATTTTTTTTCAAGACCCCAATTTGCAACGAAAATAATGCCACCTAGTGTCAAAAATGATCCCCAAAAGTCTATTATCAATGACAAAATGCCAAGCTACAATTTGCACATGCACATTTTGAAGTGTGGTCTTCAA
>JAUELK010111296.1:0-11956 GCA_031471215.1 Gastropteron pacificum
AATAGTACTATTATTTACTATACTAGTCTATGGCGAGTACCCACCCACTGGCGAGCACTCACCGGTTGACGATATAGGATTATATACTACGAAACACACCTATAATTTGTTTGACTCTCTTTTCACAGTCACTTGGCAAAATTTCTACAAGATTGAGAAAGCAGCTTACAGCAATGGGATGTCTTGCTCAGAGATTCAAGAGAATGGTGATAATGGACAAGAGTCTTTTGATAACAAACTGGTTCATGTAATACATGTCCATCATGTCGGGTAGAAGAATTCTGCGAAGTGGGGCTTCTTATGGATGCTCTGATCTTCCCAGTAAATTTCAGCAACATGATGAGAGTAGGAAAAATACTGAGATATGTGGAATGCTTGATTTAGAACCTCCTGATTCTGTTGCAATAGTTTCAACTGAATCAGAATCAAAGCTTATTCCTGGCATGAATAGTGAAGGGCCTTGCTCTATGAAAGAAAACGAAGACAGAAGATCAAAAGATGACAACCAAAAAGCATCTACTGAGCAAGGTGATACCTCTCAATTCATGAGTGAAAAGGAAAATGTATGGCCAACATTAGTCCGAACTTATCTAACTGATGACTTGACAAGCTCTAGGTCTACCTGGACCAATGAGCATAAAAGCAAGAGAACTTCTAATGACTCCTCATGTCTTTCTTTGAGAGACGGCAACAAACATGTCATCCCAGTGTCTATAGTGGGTAACAACTTTAAAAGCTTTCGTCGAGAGAGGAAAGGTCTGGAAAAGTGCCTTGACCCTCGAACAGAAAAGACATCATTCAAAATGAAATCTCTATTTGATACTACTGATCCTACCTTTTCGTTTCAAGATGAGAGCCGATGTTCACAGCAGATGTGTATGAACAGTAGTAACGAAGAGTTCAGTTACAATAAAGATTTGAGTGATCTCAACTACAATTCTAGTTCAGATTTCAATGTTCAGGGCTCGGTTGACCTTACTAATGAGTATGAATATGACGGTGCAAACAGCTGTGACACATCTGTGCCTCAAGCCTGTCCTGGAGAGGCCTTCCTTGTCACTTTGTCTAAGGATAAAACAAAAGAACTACACATAGTGAAATCAGCATCAAGCCTTTCCAAAAGAGGATACAACATGTATAAAGATTTGCCATTCATTCAACCACTAGGGAAGAGCAAGACTTATGAGGGCACTTCAAAGTCACCGTTTAAACCTGGACATGTGAAGCAGTCTTTCCCATCACCATCACTCATTTACAAAGTTGACAATCCCAATTACGTGACTGATTTTGATTCAATAGGAAAGCATCAAGCTTATGGAGAAAAATGTGAAGGTTTCAACGACTGCATTGGAAGTCAGCTCGACAAGAAATCAAAAACAGATCTGTTTGTTGATGGAGCAGACAAAGATTGGAAAGGATGTAGTTTAACAGAGCACAAAAAAGGCAGCATGAGTGATGATGACCATCCCTTAACTGGGAATATGCAGGGAATGTATCCACCTATGTGCATTTCTCAATATCCTCTTATGGAAGAAATACTGACAAAGCCAGAACACAGTGATACAGACATTATTGGAGATATTCCAGATCAGAACATATCTCGACATTCTAAAAAAGCTGTCAGTCTTCTCAAGCCTACAATTGTGTCTGGTTGTTCTTTCTCACAAACACCATTCTCAGCAAAGAGTGGAGGCAGCAACAAGGCAGCCGTGAAGAGAAGCGAGCGCCTTCGATGTAGGAGAAGCACAGAGGTGGTGCATTCTCATCAACCTGTCATATCAACCATGAAACCCTCTGGACACAAATCAAAGTTGGTCGGTCCAAAGAAGAAGAAACAGGTGAGAAAAGACAGAGACGTTCAAATCAAGAAAATGAAAGAGAATATCAAAGGGAAGTCCAAGACCAAAGGCAAAGTGAAATGTACAATGTCTAGAGAGGTAATGGACGGAATTGTACAGTCTATTGAGGAAACTGTTCTGAGGGTTGCAAAGGAAGAAGGAGAATTAGAATCAAAAGGAAGTGATTCAGAGGAGAAAATAGAAGAAGTAGATACTGATACAGAGAAAAGTTTTTATAGTACTGCCAGTCAAGACACATCCACCACATCTGAGAACTCCTTTGCTGAAAATCCCATTATCACTGCTTCTATGCTCAGTGTGAAAGATGAAGAATTACCGGAGATTATGTCAGGGGAGAAGCAAGTAGAGAAGCCGAAAAGAAAGAAAAAGAAGAAACCAACATCAGAAATGCAAGATCATCCTAAAACAATACAAAAGTGTACATCCAGCTCAGAGACCCCCAAATCCAAGAGGAAGTCTAGACCCACCCAAGTGTTGTCCACAGCCAGCAGCGGTGCGGTGCCAAGTGCTGTGCCACCATTAGTCAATGATCCACATAAACGTCACAGGAAAATGACTAGGAAAGCAGAAGAGGCTCTAAGTGACTACGATGTCTTTTGTGATGAGGATTGGCCTGTGCGGAAAGCTAAGTCCAAAAAAAGGTATACTGCATTCAAATAAAGGTGTCCAATTCATTCACTGTCCATCTAACACAAAGACATGTTTATGATTTTAAACCTCATGCTTATCATTTACATTTAAAGTTTTTTTGTCAGTTTGTATTGAAAAAACATTGCATATATGAAAAATAAATTAGCTGAAATAATTAAATGGCTGATAAGCGCTATATGGTGACAGCGTGTATGTTTCAGCTGAAAGTGGAGCTCATAACACTAAGGCAAATTTCCCTGAGAATGGATGTAAAAAGTATTTGTGCAACAATCGTTTTAGAAAAATATGTACCTGAAATAACGGGAGAGATTCAATAGATTTTATGAATTCTGAATCAATTTGTTTTCTTTACCATGTTATGCCTGTTTAGAGGGCCTTGAACAAATTGAATGATCATCACTTTCCCCTGACTGTTTAATTGCAGAGCCCAACAAAACTCTAGTACTAGCATCAGCACTACTGTCACTACTAGCACGACCAACAGCAGCCAGCGACGGTCACGACGTGCCAGCCAACAACTAGAGGATCTGAGGTCCAATCCCATTCTAAGAGAACATGCATTCATTCTATGGGCCAGGTGAGCTACTGACATAATTGGGCAAGGAACTTATAGAACACCCAAGTATGCTATCACAGTATTTTCTTTCGTGTTTGAACAGTTCCATTGACTCCATCAACTCAGACAAGTTGAACTCAAGTTGGTCTAGGAACAAAACAGAAATCATATCGTGTTTACTAAAATTTGTTTTGATATGAAAAGAATAAAGTACCAAATACAACATATGATTTTTAATAAGTTCTAAGAAAACTGAAAAAAACAAACATCTTCTTACCAATTGTAGCCATTAATGCAATGAGCACACTAGCATATTTTAATGATGCAGATTTGCAAACATGAAAATGACCAGGCAATTGTTTTCCTGGCAGACAGTTTGATCAAATACTGTCCCTGTATGTCCCTAGTGACCATCGTCAGGCAGTGGAGCACCAGTACCCAGAGGCTTCCAGCCTAGAGCTTGAAGCTATCCTGTCCTCTCGTTGGTGCCAGGTGGCGGACCATGCCAAGGCCAAGTTCTACTTGAGAGCCAAGGAGGCCCTTGGAGATGATGACAGGACAAACTGCCTACCCAGGGCTCTTGTTGGTGAGAGAGTGCCCAGCTCATTTCCTCCCTCTAAATATTCACTAGTGTAAGCCACACCTGACTCGAGTTAAAATGGCCACCCGACTAATCGGGTACTATATTATTTCCTCTATAAAGACCGTGATGATTAGAGCCATGACCAGCTGAAATATGGACAATTTTATTCGCATGTAAGTTACGTGGTTGGAAAAAAAATGTAAACTGCTCTCTTGCAAAGCTAACAAAATGAGGGCTATATTAGTAGGTACATGTTTAGAATGATGATTTTGTCTTCTATTGTTCATTTCCAGTCATAAAGTTTTGAGAAGTGATTACAATATACAACATTCATTTTCTGATTCAGGTGAAAGATTTTGTATTGGGTTCTACAAACTGGCAGTGTTTTGTAGTTTTGCTAACTTGTATTTGAATTGTTGTTACCATCCAAGAGATGTTTCTGGGTTGTTTTCTTTTTGAGACAAGCCTTATGATACTGCCCCTTTGACACTGCAACGCATGCATACTTCCAGTGTACTCAAGAGAGTGTGACTATATTAGTCTTGCCAAACAGGGACATGCTGTATACTTAGTAGTATTTGTTACACTATCACTACAGGAGAAGCACTGTCATTTTCAGAGTATAATGATGTTGTTTTCTTATTTTTCAGAGCCAGACTCAGATTATTTTGAAGAGGTGGTAAACATCAGAGACCCCACATATGCAGACTTCATCACTTTGAGTGTGGATCGCCAAAGGGATTTGTTGAAGAAGTGGTTAAAGTTCTTCCAGAAAATGATGCCTCGAAAGGTTTCTTGTTGCTTTGTTTTAAGTGTCAAAATATAGTTAAAAGGCATTTTAAATAATTCTATTACTTGGTAATCCTGTATTTCATATTGTTGTTAATATGAGTAGGAACAAGGAAGAGGAGGGTGTATTTGTTAGAGTCAAATACAAAGTAAAATGGTGTGTGAGTATATGGACACATTCACATACATTGTAATATAAGGTAAAAATGTGTTATTTTGTTATGTATCAGAAGTATTGCTCAACATTTGATGATAGCAATTCCTACGTTCTTCATCTCTGTGTTCAAACATGCTTGTGAAGTTAACATTTTGTTGTTTAATACTCACCAACTCTACAGAAGTGAAATCTTAAGGATTCCTGATAGCAACTCTCATGTTTTTCAGGAGTATGCTGAATTCATCTCTGTGTTCAAACGTGCGTGTGGCAAAGAGGGCCAGGTGGATGCATCTGATGGAGCGGTAGACAGCTCCCAATGCAAGCACCCACGCATGCGGAGCCTAGATCCCTCCCACTACAAGGTATTGTTTGACATGATACGTCTGACCAAGCCTAGGGTGATGGAGATCCACAAGGAGAAGCAAGGCAAGAAACAGGAGATGCTTTCTGACACCTACAGGTGACCACCTTGTTCTGGAGTAGCATTCTACCTCTTGTTGTCTTTGTTTTTCTTTTCGTCTACCGATGCCATCTTCCCATTTCGTTTCTTGCAATTCAAAATGTACAAAGTAAAGCTATGGAAACACAGAAATCTTTGATTGTTCAATTCAACTCTCGGTCAGATGTTGCGTGCGCGCTTAGAAGGCTGAACTGCTTCGTCTATGTTGTTATTGTTGCTATCAGGCACAAGTTATGAGCTATTCACTCTTCAAGTGGTCCAATAAACCTACAGAGCCATGGTAGCTTTGCTCTGCAACCTGGGACTAGAGGGCCTTCAAATTGGCCCCTTGTTCAAGCAATGTGCAATACAGTCACAAGACCCCTTCGGACCAGATAGTTGCTATGTGCAATGCATTCATTGAGTTGAAGCTACCAATATTGATACAACACTGAGCCATGATTTAGGACTGAACCAGGTGTATGTCACATCATTTTCTGTAGCCCTGGTGCTTGAACTTGTGTGAAAGAATTCACAAAGTTGACCACAGCACTTGGGCAGAGTTTCGTCTATACATCCTTGCTGTTGTTGTTCTGTGTGGCAGCCAGCTGCTGATGAGACTGGTGACTGGCCAGACGTGGGAGCACTTTGTGCCTGGCTGCCAGTCTCACCAGCTGACTCAGCTCTTGGACGATCTACCCAGCCTGAGCCCTTCACCTGCCAGTGTGGACGAGGAGGATCAAGAGGTGCAGGCAGCGTTCTCCTCAAAGCCTCGAACCACAGATCTAGACAAGGTTGCAAATAGGATTCTTGTCTCTTGCTTTATAAATTGAGCTAGAAGCCACTTTCTGAAAGCTTTTATAGTATAATGCAATGCAAAGAGTCAAGGTTGTCGAATTTTATTCTTCTGAAGAAATCAACTTTAAGAATGTGTTGGCTTTAGCGAAAAGCGGAGCTCATTACACTATGGGGAATTTCCCTGAGAAGGGATGAAAAAGTATTTTTGAAAAATGAAATAGAATGATTTACAATAAATAAATATCAACTCTTTCCCAGTACTTACGGTCTAGTGGAGACGTCCTGGGCCCAACACCACCTCCAACGCCTCCATTTCAAAATTTGGATGAGTCTGACCACAGCATCCTAACCACTGATTTGGCGCAAAACATTTTGGATGGATTGCAAGAGGTAGCTGCACAACATTTCTTTCTCGTCATTTTGATTGGTCATGCAAATTCATGATTATAACAGTGTTGCCATCTTCCAGAAATTTCTGGAATTCTGGACATGACATTTCTGTGTATTTTTGATTTAATGTGTGTTATTTTGAACTTATATTGACCAATTTAAATGCAGGAGAGGTCCATGTTTAGCCTTCGGTAAACAAGTTTAGGAAGAAAAATCTTAAAGGAATGGCAACTATGATATAAGATGGGATCAGTATAAGTTAGATGTAATGGAAAAGAAAAAGGCTTAGAGGAGAAAATATGTTTGTAGTGGAATACATTTGAATTTAGACAAACTGGACGCTCAAGCCTCTACTTTTTATTTTAAAATTCAGTGTTTGAATGATGTAGTCAAACCATATTTTCCCTGTACATTACACTATTGGTGATTCATGTATACAGAACATTTTGTTGCTATGATTCTATGGACTTTGGGATGGAGGGGGTTGGGGTTAACTGCCTAGTATTGCGCATCTTGTGTAAAATTATGCATTTTTGGGTCTCAATTATGCATAAACAATATATGCATATATGCGTAAACACATTCAGCATTTTCATGACTGGTGCTATATATTGAACATTCGTATAAAAATTAATGGAAAAGTTCATTGTCAGACAGCTGTTGGACAATTAAAAGCATAGATGTTTACACTGCATCTTTATCATATTTCACTATTACTAACAAGACTTGTGTTCAGTGTTGTCGACTAGATTTTAGTAAATTCTTAGTGAATGACTGGTCAATTTATAAATTGCACTTTGTTGTCTCAAATTACACGTTCTGCTTTTGGCTACACACTTTTTGAAATTTGAACTATGGTCGTTTTTTGGGGGTTCTTTGGGTTTGAACTTCTCTCTGCAGAAAATTATTCTATGGACTCTATGTGTTTTATTTATCATCCTCCCACAACTCCAGGGCTCAGAGCTTCCAGTGCTGGATCAGAGCGCCTTGGACGGAGTGTTTCTTGCCCCTCCCCGGCCCTCCTCCAACCACACTGCCAGACGAAGCCTCAATGGGTTCTACCCTCCAGGCCGCGCCCTTCAAGCCACCCCCCCACCCAGACAGTCCCCACCCCTCCTTAGTGGGACTCCACCCAACGCTATGTGTGGCTTAGTCACAGTGGGGAACAGGTGAGAGCATGGCTGAAAGTTGTCTGGCTTTTTCAAAACCGCCTGGATTCTCATATCACCCTATCACTGGGTATTGGCTAATCTTAACAATAGATCTAGCCATCCTCCTGTGTGCCTGTGTGTTCCTTCACTCCATGTTATCAATGGTTAGTAGCCACCTTGTCAATTTGTAGGTCTACATACTTGAAAAAAGAAAACATGACACAAAAGTATTGATAATTAATGTTTTGTCATGTCCGTGTAATAGTAATGTACATTTTGATTAAATCAATGATTCATTATCCAATCTATTTTGTCTACCTCCATCCTGTAATGGAGTATTTGTTCACTACAGGCTGTGCAGTGGCCAAACGGTTAACATGTTTGGTCTCCAAGCGGGCGTCCTGGGTTTGAATCCTTCTGATAGTGGGCTGTTTATATGTCCTATCAGAGACGGTTGTTAAAACATAGGTCCCACCTCTTATATAATCTAGTTGTGTTGCTAGGCTTGTAAAACTCAAGTCCCTACAAACAAATGTATTGTTTATTTATTACTGTTTCCCCCCCAGTCCATCTGGCTGTGCAGTGTGGGACCCGCCATCTCCGACCTACTCCTACTCCTCCGCCACCACCATCTACCCCAAGATGAACATCCACTAATTGTGTCGCTATGGTTGTAAAACTCAAGTCCCTACAAACAAATGTATTGTTTTGTTTTTTTACTGACTGTCTGTACTGTTTCCCTCCCAGTCCATCTGGCTGCGCTGTGTGGGACCCGCCATCCCCCACCTACTCCTCCTCCTCCGCCACCACCATCTACCCCAAGATGAACATCCACTACCCTCCGTCCTCTTGTGTCCTGGTCCAGCAACAGCACAAAGCCTCGCCAACTCACATGGTCAATTCAGCTGTCAGGCTGGCTCACAACAGGTACACCTCTGGCTTCGGATCTCTACGCACAACCCACTCGCAGTGCTGTAGTATACATTTACTTCGGTTCTCACTATACATATGCCAGGGCTGCCATAACCCTAGGGAAGCATGGAGATTTGTGGTTGTTCAATTGTTCTTACATGTATTTTACATCTATTCTTGCTCTTGCTCTTTCTCTCTCCCTCTCTCTCTCTCTTTCTCTCTCACCTGGAACACTATCATCATTTTAGATGCTGATTTAAAAAAAATTGATTTGCAGCCTTGTATGCACACCTAAAGAAAGAACGATTTATAAGAAATCGTTAGCCCAACTGTGGATGATTGCAGCTAGGTATACAGAATATTGTCTATATGTAATGAGTAAACAAAAAATTATGTTAATCATGCTTTGGTTGCAGAACAATGCAGTCAGCTTAGTGTCATTGACTGTGAGACTGAATCACTTTGCCAATTTTCATATCACTGTAGTCATGAGGACAATTACTTATGTTACCAACTCAATGGCACTACTGTTATTCGTTTTGTGTTTTTATTCAGAAAGGGGAGTTCCACTTCTACCAGACCATCCAGGGATGGTGTCATGGACATGCACAGCTACAGGTTACCTCATACATTTACATACATTTACATTTATTTCCAGGGAATTTTGGTGTCAAATCCTCATATTATCTAGCATGTCTTACTGATCCATTTATTTCTATGTCCCCTACAATTAATGATATGTGTAACAACGATAGTAAGAAATGTTTTTTTTCCATGCATGTTGACAATAATACAAATACCACATGAAGGAAAGAAAATGTATGTGATTGTGTATAGTCAAGCATGTCCATAAAGCTGGCGAAATGTTTCGTAACAGGTATCAATCAAAAGTTTATCATAACTTTCCTTGTAAGCTGAGCTTTCATTCTTTACATATGGGTTGTTCTTCAAGAAAGTTTATTTGTTTTCTTCCTTTTAAGATGTTTTCCCTTTTCTTTTTTCTTTCTCTCAGCATCACAGCAGCTGATGGCCTGCTGGGAGATGAGGTAACGCTGGGCCAGCCAGATAGCCAGGCCTACATCAAGGTGCACCCTGTATCCTTAGGCAAGTCCAGTATGCAGCAGTACCAGGGACCCTTGCATATTCCTGCCTCAGGTCAGTGGCTGTACACATAGAATAATAATAATAATTACATCATTTATATAGCGCTTTATCCCCACAAAGTGGGCCCAAAGCGCTTTACATTTAAGAACTTGCATACCTCAGTCACACGCAATCTCATTCACCATCACAAACATCTACATAACAAAAGGCAGGAGATGTTTAGCAAGCCTAACAAGAGTGGAAAAGCCTCATTATTGGTTCAACCCTGCTTTGAGGTCTCACTAAAACAAGGCTTTTCTACTCTTCACTGTGCACTCAATGGACACTAGCTGCTACATGCAATTCTGGCAATGGAACTTCTTCCTTTTCTTCGTTCTTGGGCAATGGAACTAAGGACGGACTTGTTTATTTCTATCAATTCTCAGAAAAAAACATAGAAGTTATTTGAGACTCGAATTTTGGTAAGGGAACTACCAACAGAACCCTTCCTATTTTCCTGAGTCAAAAGTGTTGTTTTGGTTTACTTCTGGGTTGTTGTTTTTTTGGGAGGGGGGGTTGTTTGTTTTTGTTTGAGTTATATTTTATGTGCATCAAAGTCCATTCCTCTTCCTCCAGGATCCTCCTCGTCATTTTGCAAGATGTCCCGACTGTCCTACCAGCAGGCCAGAATAGTGCCTGTGTCCCTGCAGCACTCCTACCCCACCAACTCTGGTCCCAACAAAGCATTGCCCATGCTGCACCCCGCCAACTCTCCGGGCAGGGGTCTTGAGGAGGGGATGGACTCACTGGCCAGGCCCTACCACTTGGGCTCTCGCCTGTACCCATCCTCCCCGCACATGCACCACTCTCACCACGCTGGGGTCAGCCCACCCAGCCCTCTCATCACCTCACTCACCCCTCTCAGGAGTGGCGGGGTGCGCTCTCGCTGTAGCAAGGCTTACAGGTATGACGCTCTGTTTCCTCATATACCTGGTGTCTTTATGGCTATAAATAGGGCCTACACACAGGAGTGAAAGCTGTCAGGCATGTGCCTGAAATCAGGTTTTGAAAACTGATGGCAACATATTTTCAGGTATTTTCCTGATGTGAAGAATGCAGAAAATAAGGAAATTATTAACCCACTTTCCAAATATCAGGCATGGCAACCTTCAAAAAATGGAGTTTCAGGTTTTTAGACTCTACTCTGCTTCCACCCCTGCATGTGCACCACACTACCTCTTTCGTATGAATGATGTAGTCATTTATTGAGCACCCAAGTTGCTGTGATCAGTCATCCTTTATGTTTTTTTGGTTTGCGTACATTTTTGTTTTTAAGTTTAGGCAGGCTTCGACTCATATGTGCAATTAGTGTATCAGTTGACTGTCTCTTCACTTTCCAGTTAAGTTAGTAATAATTCACTGTGGTTTATATGGAACAGCCTCACTGTACTAATGCCCCTTATCAACAGAGCAATTTTTTATTAAAATTATGTTTTCTTGAAACAAATAAAGCAAACTATTGTCTTTAAAAAGACACATGATCATTACGCATCATTGTGAAAGCAAATACGACTTATTGCAATGAGTAGAAGCAGAATGGAGTACAAAAGTTGAAATTCAGAAGCTTAAATGGTGTCCACTTTCCATAGCACATCATTTCCTTAGTAGTCAAATCACTTCTCTTGTAGGCTGTACTTAGCACAAAGACAATTTGTGTGCTTACCTTACATGCATTACACAATTGATTGTTTCTAAATAATTTGCAACAACATCAGAATTCTTTTTGTACAACTGACTTGTGATCCATAAGAATTAGGATGGTTTGATTATACCATGTGATGCTTTCGACTCACATGACTTCAGAAAACCAATGCATCGAATTGAACACACCATCCATTACTTACAACTAAACTTCTGTTATGTAAAATGATGAAGGAAACGTTTAGAGTTGAACAGAGTTTGGCAACCTCTAGATCTACCAGACAAAGAATCTAGATGTAGATTCAGATCTAGTGTATAAGTTGATCTATACCTTGGCCATATAGAAAAGCAGGAAAAATGACTACTAGTGGTGTTTGTTAGGGATTTTTTGTGTGCGAAATCTTCTAAAGGCCCAAATTTGGCACACATGTTGTCCAGGTGATACTATTTCGATTTTTGACTCAAATATATACACCTTTTGCTTTTATAACAATGACCAAGAACAAGGAAACTGGTTGTTTGCACACAGGATGTCATGTGGTTATGGGGTTTTGAGTCATATGATTTCTAAAACTCCTCCTCATTGTGTTTTTGTCTCTTCGCCAGCCAATGCCAGATGGTTGCCTACCCCAGTCATAACCCCCAGCTGTATGGACTGGGCAATGAGCACAAGACCAACTTCCACAACATTGCAGTCAGCACAAGTTTGAGGACTGGCCCGGTGGCGACCCCACCCAGGGGTCAAGGGAACCTGCACCAGATCAAGGTTGGCCCAGCTACAGTTAGTCTGTTACTGTTATATTGGTTAGGGATGTGTGTGTAACTACAGTAAAACTTACTGTTATATTGGTTAGGGATGTGTGTGTAACTACAGTTAGACTATTACT
>JAUELK010111957.1:0-21545 GCA_031471215.1 Gastropteron pacificum
ATCAATGCAAGACCCCATAGTGGCTACAAGAACATTTATGTCAGATTCTGGACATGACAGGTAGAGCTGAGTGTCGTCAGCGTACAAGTGATAATTAACTCTGTGTTCTCTCGGAATCATCCCTAATGGCTGTGTATACAGGGTGTAAAGCAGTGGGCCGAGAACCGATCCCAAATCAAGTGAATTACCTTTATCCTGTTTGATTTTATATTTTCTCAGATCACATAATTGCAGAGTTCAAGTCTTGAGTTTGTCAGTTCAGAAGATGGCTGGGACTGCAGCAGCAACTGTAGGGAAGGTGAAAATCCCTGAAGATGCAGATTTTAAAAACTTCAAATTTATATGTGAAGACAATGAAGGGTGGAAGATGGAGGTGAATAAAAACTCAACAACAGTGTGGACAAAAGCAAATGATTTGTCAAGCTTTAAGATGGTCAAGGTATGTAATTTATTTGTTGCATTTCTTTTCTTTTTGATGAATTATTGCTTATCATGATGCATACATTCATAGTTTCCATTAACTAATGGGCAATGCAGATGGTACTTTACACAAAATTGTAGCACAATCTTTATAATATATTTCAACAGAATATTTCCAATTTCTTGTTTTGATTACAATTTAGATTCTCTACTGTGCTTGTTCTTGAGAGAAAGAAAGAGAGAATCTGTGATAGAATAACAATGAAAATTACTTTATTTTTATTCTATTTTCATTTACTATTTTTTGTCATGTCTTCAGGTCCAGTGCACATTCAATGACCTGGACGCCACCACGTTGTATGATGTTCTTCACGACCCAGAGTACAGGAAAACCTGGGATAAAACCATGTTAGAAGGCGCAGAGATATGTGCTATCAACCCAAACAATGATATAGGATATTATGCAAGTTAGTACTGAAGCGTCTTACATTGTAGATTTGTTCTTTCTACCACACAGTTTATTCTTTTTATGCATCTTCCCCTCTGGCTGTACTTAAAGTATGACATAATTGTTTCAGTATTGACAAAAAAGTTTCTATATATGTACCCAGATTTAACCATATAAACATAAATTTACATCACAGTATAATAATAATTTTATTTCAAATTCAGTCTCTTTGCCACGTTTAACAAAAGTCATTCTGGGAAAGGAAAATTAACCAATGTTCTAACTATGAAATATAATGTGTTGAAACATGCGTAACAATGAAACTTGGGGATGGGCTGTGAATATCAAGAGAAGGGGGTATAAACCTAGAAGACTCTTTGAACAATCAAGACAAGACAAGATGAACTCTATTAATTCATGTCATGATGAACATGGGAGTTGGAAAATTTACAGAATTTCGACATGTCTGTTACAGTTCGTGCTCCCCCACCACTCAAAAACAGAGACTTTGTGACTCAACGGTCGTGGCTTGACTGTGGCTATGAGAAAATCATCTTCAATCATTCAGTCTTTCACAAGGTGAGTTTAGAAAGATTACTACTACTCCCATTGATGGATAAGTTCAAATGATGGTGAAAAGTAAGAGAAATGTTTTGAGCTTCCACATTTCAAGTAGAAAACTCTCTTATAGAATCTTGTAACCAGCACCTTCTTTTCTGTTTGTTTTTTGGCTGTTTTTCATTAGGCCTACTTGCTAACTTACTACCTTGTCCTTATTTGATGTTGGTTAAGAGCTCCTCGACAGTCTTTTGTTATTTTAGTGTCTCCAGTTGATATTTTACTTTACCTTTTGTGATATGACATGTCTAATTTTAAACTTTATCAACTTTGTGTGTTGAATTCTTGTGACAGGTGACATGTCCAATATATTTAGGTTTCCTTTTGTTGATCCTGAATACTATACCAACCATGGGAAAATGTTTTCTGTTTGTGTCCTCAGTCCCGTCCCCAAAGTAAAGGTATGATTCGAGGCACCTCCTACCTGACAGGCTACTACATCGTCAAACTGGAAGACAAGGTCACCAGGCTCACTTATGTCTCCCAGTCTGACCCTAAAGGTAGCACATAGTAGACTTCATGTGTATTGTCTTTGCAGCTAATTTTTCTTTTTTTTTTTTGTCGAAGCTTAGGTTTTACACCCCTCGTGACACTTTTTTATGAGGTGGGACTAACATTTTAACATTCGTTTCCAATGGGACGGGAATGGACAGTCATGAAAACTGGTTCGAACCCAGGTCACCAGCGTGGAGACCAAACACATTAACCCAACATGTTAACCATTCGTCCACTGTGCAGCCTCATCTTTCTTTGCGAACAGCCAAAATGGGAATTGGGGAAAGCAGTTTGAGATCATACTGCAAAGGATGTGAATGCTGAGGCAAAGAAGTGACATGCATGACAATATTGCTGAAGAGTTCACTTTTTATAGATTAGACATCATTAAGAACTCTAATTGCCCTCTTGTTGTCACTTCCCCCCTTGTTACTCTAATGATTGTGGCTGACACTTCTAAAGAGCTGCTTATTAGCAACTGTTTCTTCTCTACTTTTAAGAATATCTAATTTGCATGCTTCACTAAGAATAGCATTTATTATAAATGTTTCCCCTTTTCACTTGCACATTAAACAATGTAGTGTTGACTTTTGAATTGTATTTTTATAACCATTTAATACTTGATCTCATCCTTATTAAAAATGTATGTCTCTTAAGTTACTATACTCAAAAGGTGGCAAAATGGCACAGTCAATGATTAAACTAACAGACTATATCACTGTATGCAATTTACCAACATTTATTTTCTTTTGATTGTACAAAGTGAACACTTTTTTTTTTTTTTTAAATCCTCTTGTGCTGTGTTCTTTTCATAGTATGCCTCGTCATTTCAAGTTATTCTGTCATTATTCCTTCAGGCAACCTGCCAGCATGGGCTGTGAACAAGCTGACAAAGATGTTTGCACCTAAGGTATGTGAATGCAACACAGCCAATAGTTCTGGAAACTAGTAGAGAAGGCCTGCTAATGCATTTTATAAGTTCCGTATCTTTTACAGCTTGATGTCTTGGCAATTTCAACTCGACTATATTAGAAAGGTTGGAGTTCTTCTTTGATGCAAAGAGAGTTTCTATGTATGGAGCTGTCTTTAGTACGGACACAGAAATAGATCTGCATTCATCTGAAAATGTTTTTATGTTGTCACACTGCATCTTACTTCTTATCTTGGATAGATCTTCAGTCAGCAGTGCCCTTCTGCAGTTAAGAGGGCCTGACTTTTTAACGTCTCTTTCGGGGTGCAGATCTATAGTTTTCCACGTCTAGAGACAATTTCGTGTTCTTCACCCAGTAGCTTTGAGCACTTACTCTTTGGCCCATTGCCATGTAGTTGAAACAATTTTAACCCCCACTTCCCCAAAAAAATTGATACAGTCTGATAGTCACCACTCTGTGTTGACTGCATGTTCGCTTCAGCGAAAAGCGGGGATCATAATACATAGGTGAATTTCCCTGAGAAGGTATGAAAACTGTACACATAAAATATGAAAGAGAAAAATAAATACAGAACAGTTCAGTCCATATTGTCAACCAACAAACCATAGTGTTTTGGAATATTGTTGCTTATGAAAAACACTCAAATAAAGTTATTTGTTATTATTATTTCCTTACACAACAGGTGATCCAGCGCATCTACAAGGCTGCCAAGAACTACAACAGCTGGAAAAGCAAGAACCGGCCAGAGTTCAAGCCGTGGCAGAACCCCGAGCAGATGATGACCATGCTGCCTCGCTACAACCCCGACGACGTGGTGCTCCAAGACAAGATGAGCCAATCCACAGACTCGCTGGAGGAGGAGGGAGACCTGAACGAGGAGGACTTCAAGGATGACGACTATTGATGATGGGGATGGGCCGTCCTTTACTATTATTTCTCAATCTGTAGTGGTGTTGGTTGGTTTGCCTGTTGACTGGGGACAGTTTTTTTTTTTATTTCTTCCCCAATGCTAGTCCTTCTCACATTATGTTCAAGGGTCTCGTTTATTATGTTACTGGATAAAGGGTTGGGTTTTAATGAGGAGGAATAGGTTATGGTGGTCGATTAGTCCACACTAAAATTTGGTCCTTCTCTTGTTGGTATCTGACCCACCAGCTTCATACTAGCTGTATTTAATTTTTGCATAATTCAAATTTTACTGAATTTTTTAATGTGCATAATTTAGATTTGTGTCTCTACACCCAATACACTTAATTTGACTACAGTATTCCGTTCATTATAGATAAGAAAGGTTGTTTTTGCTTAAACTAATACATGTTTAAAGATTTGACTGTAAAATAATTGTATATCTGCTGAGTGGACTTGTTTTCCTATCAATTTTCCAAACTCAGTTTAATTATTTGTTCTTAATTTAAAGTATTTGTTTGAATGAGGGTCGATTTTTAAATTATTCTATACTGGTTCTTGAAAACTGAGGAATGGTACCTTGAATAGTTGTCTACTCTACTATATCATCAGGGTACGGGTACTACTGATAGGGTAACAAAAAGAACAGTAACTTTAAACATGAGTCATGGAATAGAACAGTTGAGCAATTATTAAGAGTGCTTGTAACTATCCAGTGATCCTATCTTTGGATGGCTTAAAATACTAGATTCTTTGTGTGAGAGAGAGAAGGGGTGGGCTGATAAGAACATGACATATGTGTATAAACTGTTGTATTTCTGCTTTTAAGGAAAACAAAGAATGGATCAAACTGTGATCAGAAGTGTACCCATTTGAGATTTGCCAAGTGTTTTACTTGAATCTGTTGACATGACACACTGATTGCTAACAAGACTTTTACTGAGACCAAGCTTTGTACATAGCTATTTCTTGAGTGACAGGTCTGCGTGTCATGAACTATGAACTTTGTCTGCTACTGTGTACGATGTGTTGATTACCAAGAACTCATTGCCTCCAGTTTGCATGCTTCTTTGAATGTGCTGCTCACATCTATTTCAACCACAATGTGATATTCAGTTGAAGTGGCTTTGGCATTTTTTTTTTTCCTTCTTTTTGTATCATCATATTTTCTTAATTTGATTTATCCTTTTTTTACGTTGCTTGATTTTGTGTGCCAAGTTACTTTAACTGATTTTGCTTTACCATTTTTCTTTGGATTGATTTTAAGTTTTTAGACAATGTTTACATAGTTTTGAACGTTCAGTTTGCCAAATGTCACGTGCGCTTATTTTTCATTTCTTTGAATCTGTGTTTTTCATGTACTCTCCTTTTCTGTCTTGTTCATTGCATCACTCATTATCTCCAATATTTGAGTTGTTCTTTGTGATCACTAACTGGCTTTCTAGTAGGTATATATTGGTTGACAACAGCTTTCCTTTTCATTCTTCTCCTGCTAAGTGTGACATAATTTGTGTTGATTCATTGCATAAGAACCCGCTGATTCTTGAGTATTACACAGAAATTGGATTCATTGATTGGACTAGACATTATTTTCTATGTTTTTCTATGAACTGATGCCGTAAGAATATCGAGCGCTCAGATTCAGTGTTGTCTCTCTCTCTCAATCCGCTTCATAAGGCAGTGGCATAGCTGTACTTACGCCTAATTTATCCCTTGTTTAATTAGTTTAAGCACTTAAAGTAAGTACCAACACTGGCGATGTAGCCAATTGCGGAAGTTTGTAAATTGTCTTGAACAGTGTGTGGTAGTTTAGTCTAAAAAAAAGTACAATACCTCCCAATGTCACTTTTGCATACTGCATTCCTTTGCTTTATGCTACATATGCCATACCTACAGAACAAATGTACTGGTCGGAGGTGCGACCAAAGTAACCGTCAGTATTGAAGTTGGTGTGATGCACTGTGTTCAATTACAATAGGACCGCCAAATTGACTGTCTCACTGACAAGTGTCAATGTTTGCATGTTGAAGCATGGGGAGTGTATGCATGCATCTGTCTATTTGGCTTCCTGCCTTAAAAAATACTTTGATTCTACAATGTGGGTATGGCATAGCAATTTCTTATGAATACTTTCACTAAGTCATTGTATTGTTCATCTATAAAGGGTTTGTTAACTTCAATCTTAGTCCAGCTTGACCTTTTTTTGATTTTTCATTTTTAAAACAAAGTTAAACCAAAGCTTTTCAAGACAATGATAGCATATAGGGAATGATAATGATATACTTTTTCAGTGTAATGACAATGACAGTAAAGTGTTCCAGTGTTGGTCTGGCATAGTGTCACATTTTGTTTTGAAATGACACAGGTGAAAAGTTACCACATTTGTGAATTTGAGTTGCACTGTGCACACATGACATATTTAGGCAGTCGTATTGCCATTGTCATAATTTCAGTATTTATTGTTTGAGATGATAGAGGGTAGAACTTTTAATGAGATAAAAGCAGCTCACTAGTTAAGCAGTTTGTGATTGGTTCTGTGCAATATCAAGGATACAGTCCATTTTAGTAACCTGGACAAATTGATTTTGTAGTCCGCAGTCCAGGCTTTACTTAATTAACTTAATTCTTCTGTAATTAACATGCCTTGTCATATTTATTCCTATGGAGATGCTGTGATCAGCTTACAAGACCGTCTTTGTATTTCATTGTTTTCAAATGAGGATTCATGTCTCGTCCAGAAATGATACTTGTATACAGTATAATAATGGGAATTTTCGTTTTCAGTAATGATACACTGGAAGATTTTTTTTGTAAAACCCTTTGTATTGTACAATACTTCAAGCCCGGCCTCATGACTTCGTAGCAAAGTAAGTTACCAGTACATATGTGTTTTATCTCTGCTACAAGTTGATTATTTCAAGACAGCTGAGTTGTTATGTTCAGACTTGCTGTCATGATTGGAAACAATAATACCATGCAAACATGTTTTTGGGTGAGTTACATTGAGCAAAATAAATGAAGAAATTGAAATAAGTAAACAGTAGATTGTTGAACTGCTTATCAGCTTAATCTGAAGGCATTACATCAATGTTCATAACCAAATGATATTTGGGTATGATAAGACTTTGATATAATATGACTGTGAAACGACTAATACTAATAGTCAGATTCTTCATTTACTAAATTTAAGCAGTGGAAGAGAACGTAATTCTGTGAAGTAGTCATGGATGTTCATTTTATCACCATAAGTTTTGTGTTAAATCTTTCGAGTAACTTTCAGTACTGATGAGATTCTCAGCAATACTCTTGTCCTTATGTAACACGAGCAGCAAGTCCGTAGTATGTACAGGAATGCCTTATAATCACATTCTATGTGTGTGAATATTAGTTTGAATCACTTCAGCTAGTTTGAAAGACTGAAAATCAATACAATATTGAAGGGTTTGTGTAGTCAAATAGTGAGAATTCTTTCTTAAAAAATGTACAGCACCAAACCAATGTGAAATTTATGGACAAGAAAATTGTATCTTATCTTATCAATCTGTCAGTGTCACGTGGAAAAGTTCCAATCTTCGATAATTAAGCTAGTTGAATTACGGTATTTTAGATCAAACATGCAAGGTAAGTCTGTTATATTCTGCTGTGACCCCAACAACCTCATCAGTTTGCTTATGATGATTCTCGTCTCTTTGTTGCACTCAGTATTATTATTGTGTTAAATGTGTCAACAAATCTAGTTATGAACACCGCACATCTTGCAGTAAAATAATGTACTATACTCAAAAGTCAAATTTATTTATCTAATGGACACACAAATTATGTCATTTATTATTATTCAGTAACAGGGCCATCATTTAATATACATGTATGTCTTTTTGCCGTTATAAATTATTTATTTTGAGCAGGTTGTCCAAGTTTATATTAAAGACAAATGGTATAATTCAATTACAGGGCTATCAGTATCAGTTTGTGAATGCCATTTTGCTGCGTAACTAACTTTCAATATTATTTTTCTAATTTTATTGAATAGAAGAATCAAATCATTCAACAACAAAAAGGCAATCATTTTATGAATGTCCATCTTTCTTAGTCTTAATTGAATTATTCTTCTAGCTCTAGGTTTGTTTTTTTCCTCCCATTCTTCTTCATCTAATCCAGCGATCATTGAGCCTTTAGTTTGACCCATCTCGCAAGTTTGCCAGTGTGTTACAAGTTACTACAGGTATGTGGTATTAACTCCAGTGCCTTCCAGCCTATCGCCAGTAGGTCTGACAATCCTATGGATAACTGAAGTAGGCCTCGCAGCCATGTTGATTGATCCAGTCATGACCCACGCACGATGCATTTGTTTCCTACACCAGGTCTGGTCACAGTCACAATGAATGTCTGACTACATTGATTTTGTCATACAAACCAGAAGGGCCTAAGTCCAGAACTGATTTTGTTATTATTATAATAAGACAATGCATTGTCCCTGAAACCGTGCTTGATAGAAAATATGAATTGTGAAGTTACAATATGAGAGCACTTTTCTTAAAACAGTCACAATAAAATGTCTGGCTACATATATATTGTCCTTTAAATTAAACCCTGATTGATAAAAAACATAAATTGTGAAGTTATGAAAAAAAAGTCACAATGAATGTCTGACTACATTTATATATTGTCCCTTAAAACTTGCTTGAACATGAATTGTGAAGCTACAACAATGTGAGAACACGTCTAGAAAACAGTCACAATAAATATGTTTGACTAAATGCTTGTGATGTTACTATGTGAGAATACCTTTGGGAAACAGTCACAATTAAAGGTTGACTATGTGTTTGTCCCTTAAACCTTGCTTGGTTAAAATATTGTGACTTGTGAAGTTACAATTTCAGAACACATTTAAAAACAGTTGCAATGTAAGAACACTTTTGGAAAACAATCACAATAAATGTCTGTTTGTTTGACTAGAGTAACACTATGTCATCATGCTGTCCTGATAAATATTATATACATTACTTGAAGAAGTCAGAAAACAGTATTTTAGTAAGTAGTTGGTGAAGAATTCAGGGGGTTTTTTTCTTCCTCATATCATATTCCTAAACTTATTACATCAGAGGCGACAGATTCTGATTCATTCATCTTGTCTCTACCACTCCTACTATGACATGACAATATGTGAAATTTACACTGACAATGTTTCTTGTAACCTCACTTGATTAAAGACAAACTTGAGTCTTTTGGAAAGAATATAATTTATGAAAGTAAGTTGTTATTCAGTTGATTGTTATCTTCCTCTCTTGGAATGTAGTTTTCATTTAATAGGCAATGTGTGAAACATTGTACCTTTTGTCTTATTGAAAGGGTGTTCTGTGTGTAAAGTTCTGTGCTCAGTTACCGATGACAATGAGAAGCAATGTTTTCCCATCAACCCTTTTTTGTATGTTTCAGTGATGTAAATGATAAACTTTTCAATAAAATATATTCTAGATTATACATGGCTCGAAAGCAGTGAATTATCTTCATAGAATCAATTCCATTGTGTTGAACTTTCTTGTTCTTTTTTTTTTCTTTGGAAATGTGTCAAGTGTTAATTTACCAGCTTCTTGCTTGGTCAATTTCAAATTGTATCAATCGATCTTTTAGGTCGCTATGTTAACAATTAGATAATGTCTTTTCAATTTATGAATGTCTGAACAAAATTGTCAAGTTTTGGGATTACCAATGCTGATTTATGTCAATGTTGGTTAGCTCCACATGATGAAAATAATATTTATTTTTACTAAATTATACTGAATACAATATTTTTGCGTTGCCTATCTTAGTAATTTCCCCATGTCACTTCTAGATAGAACCCAACATTGTCCTAAATGAAATGTTAAATATTTCTGGCAAAGAAAATTACTGATCTTTCTTTCAGGGATCTCTATGCTAATGCTATACTGCTTTTTATGAATTCTCTATTTTGTAACCAGCGTCATCAATTTATACTGGATATCTCTCTTTCTCTCTTTTCTTTTCTCCACTAACCAAAGACGAGTGTGCAGAGTTTTCAGTGCCATTTTGTCCTAGCCACTCTTTGCCTATGGGTCACAAAACTGCTTCGTAAAAACGCCTTGCTTTTATATGAGATACTTTTTAATCAATTGAGAAGTGCTGACTGAATTCTTGTAAGTGCGAAGAGACTATTTTTGTATAACATTACTCCATCTCTGAACAGCTCCAAGGCAATTGGTAATGGGATGAAGAGCAAGCGCTCAAAGGCTGCTGGGTTGGGAAGAAGAAGTAAAACTTCAAACATTACTGAAAAAATAGGATCTTTATTCTAGATAGTAACAAAGCTGCACAGTACTCTGCAATTCAATTATGTGTGATTTTTGTGGAACAGTATCACTTGTTTTAGTCACTAAATTTCATTATGCGTGTATTTGGGGTTTTGCAACAACATTATTCATCTAGAAACCAGAAGATCAGAACTTTATGTCTATTTATTTGAAATGTATGAATACGTTTTATTCTTGGCTGGCCTTTGCAATATGAGATTATAGAAAAAAGATTATATTAAAGAAAGTAGTCATGAGTTATTATTGTAATAACATTATCAAGCCACAAAGATGTCTTATTATTTATTGACAAAAGATATTCTAAGATGAATGAACTGTACTCCTCACATGTTTTGTTTGAATGAAATTACTGCACTGTGCAACTTTCAAGGATTCCCTTTCTTTGGCCTTGCAAAATTGCTTCTAGCTCAATTTCCTATAAATTACACGGTAAAAAGCTGAGACATCCTCAAAACCCACAACAGAAAAAAAGCGATTTTTAGTGCAAATGACAGCATAGAAATACACGTATGGAATTTTGTGAATGAATAGCCAAAGGCTTCGGGAGTATGTGTATGAAATCACATATACACAGTTTTGAGATGAAAAGGATGGAAGTTTGTTCAAATATTTAACAAAATGGTCAGAACTTTTCAGCATACCCTCATAAATCATATAATGCTTGTTGACTTTAGTTTGAACTATGTGGATGAAGGTGACGACAGGCCGATTTGTGCCTTTTATTTGTTCATCTTTGAGAAGAATGGTAGTAAAGAGCATTTATTTCACAGTTCTCCGGGATTGTTCAAAATGGTAACTGAAATGACAGTTGACATAGACGACACCACTAGGGCAAAGTTTGATCAAACTCCCTGCATCTCCATTTTTTTCTCTTTTTGTGTGTGTGTCTCTCTCTTACATCAGAAAGACACAATTGAAAAAGATGTACACATGGATTCCCAAATCTTTAAGAAAAGAATGTCTTTTTAAAATCTTACATTATATACAAGAAGGCTAGTACTTGTAGTAGTGACAAAAAGTTCTTGTCAAGACAAAAGATAACAGCTAAGGGCAGTCTTAGCTCTTTGAACCATAAAAATGGTTTATCGTTATTTCAAATGAGCCTCTTTCCTGGTTCTTTATAGTGCTTTAAGTATGAAACTGATGCTCAGTTATCAGCACACAACTTTATGCTGGTGAAAATATCCTCAATCTGTCAAATGTATCAATAGCATAATAGTTTTCTGCTTGCTTGTGGTGATAGTGCCCTTAGACTCCTAAATGTATGTGGATTGAAAAAGAAAAAGAGCAAATGTTATGCCGTAATATTTGTATTACATTACATAGTAAAAACATTTCTAACTTTCATTGCATGAAGACCATATTGAAATTACTTTGATGATGTGATCTTGTGAAAGAATGGAAGGATGTAGAAATGTTTATTCTTTTTTTCATAAGATGGTAGAACTATTGGTGAAAGAAACAATATCTACACTGTTACTCATTGCCATTGTCAAATTCATCTTTGCTTTGCATATCAAGAGCTTGTTTGAACTAGATGTTAACCGTGACCAATGAACCAGAGACATTCTATTTGATGTGGGACGTTCTATACTTTAGTCATTTTTAGTAACTTGTACTGTAACATAATGTAAGTGTATGTATGTGTGTGATGTGAAGTATATACTATATTGAAATCATTGTAGAGAAATACTTGTTTGTGTGGTAAAGGGCTATGTGACACTGTTTGTTAGTTAGTAAGAAATAAGTGTTCCAACACTGGTAGTAACTATATCGTATAATGATAATCCATTATTCTAGTACTTGTACATTGTACATTTGCTCAAGATGTTGATGTGTTCCTCTGATTTGGAAACCCACCATGACCCCACTACTTACAACAACCATACCATCAGGCTTTACATGCACATAGAACATTCCTTGTCATCCATCACATACAAGAATTGTTATATCACTCATCCTCACACTACACTGTTGGGAGAGAGCTCATTGCCGAGGGTCCTATAGCCTACATGATACACTGAGGGATTGGAAAGTAGAATAGTTATTTATTATTGATGATTATTTTCTATCTAAAGCCTCAGGAAATACTCAAAATTGTACTTCATAGCAACTAGCGTTGAGAATTGAAAAAAGAAAGAAAAAAACCCTGTCTACCAAGAAATTATGAATCACTTATAATCAGATTAAGAATTGGACATTCACATATGCACACATCTCCTACAGGGTGAACCACCCCCACAGTGTTCTAATTGCAATAAAAGACTAACATTAAAACACATTTTATTTGAATGCATACAAATCTCATTTATCCAAAACAGAAGAAAAAAAACATAGAAAAAAAATGTCCATGAAGAAAGTAGGAGAAAAGTAATTGATTTCATAAAAAGGACAGGATTAATGCAAGAACTAGAAATAAAAGGGGAAAAAATCAACAAGAAAAATATACCTAGATCTAATGCAAAACTTTTAAGGATCTTACAAAGTTGAGTTGAAAAACTCTTTGAAATGGAGTTTCGTTTGACATGTTGTTTTTTTTCTATTGGCACTAATGGCACTGATAATGATACAACCTTTTTGTGTTGAATGTGCCATTCAACCTAAACTAACTAGATTAATAGAAGTGGAAGATGATTCGTCTATAAGACAATTTTACGGTTTATCCCTTATAGGAATCATGGGAACTTGTACTTGGCTGATGGGGCCCTAGGCACAGACCACTACACCACAGTATGTTTAAAGCAGGGAACAACGTTTCATCTAGTTTCATCCCAAATATATAAACTCATACGCTTTTGTTTTATGTAGACTTAGATTTTAAGTTTTTTGGCCTTGTACTTGTAGTTGGTTAACTGCATATGTACAACATTCATAACCTGCTACACTGTAGATGTGAATCAAGGGTACCATGATAAAAGCAGTCCACATGTTGCCACGTAACCCCATCAATTGTGTGCCACACCGTGCTAGGTATCAAGCCTAGTTTCTTTGATGCTGTGTCTATAAATATAATACAACTATTGGTTGTTGCTGTAATTAAACCACATCTTAATCTTATCGCTTGTCTTTGGTCCATTTCTAGATCTCTTATTCACTTTCAATTTTGTTATTTATCTTTTTTCAGTTTCTAAATTTTTTTTAATTTTTTTTAGCCAAAGGTACGATTTTGGTCTTAGGACTGAATCCAAACAATGTGCTTTCTCTGACGATTCAGTTGCCAGTAATTTTTTAAAAGGAAGAGACTGTTGTATACATTTGACAGTGATTTCAGCCCAACTGTTAAAGGTTTACCAGTCAGTTATTGCACATTTTTTTGTGGCACTTAAGATGGCATTTGATATAACAATAATAATGTCTTTTTTGTCCAAAGTTGGAACATTCATTTTATTTCTAGTTCGCAATTATTCTACTTTAGTACTTTTTCATTTTGTTTTAAAAATGTATACCGACTCACATCAATGCCAAATTGTAGCCTATGTTGTTACCTAGATTGGACCATACAGGTGTGTGACTGTGTACACATGTGATAATGTAATGTAGAGATACAAGGGCCTGGGCCAATGGAGTCTTTGTTCACAGGGCTAGCAGCCCAGCTCATAAGGCCTTATTTATATTAAGGTAGCCATTCACTACACAGCCTTTCCTCGAGTTTGTGCATGTATGAGGCTTGCATGACTGCATTCATTGAGTTCACTGCCATGACCAAAACTAATGGTCTTGTCTCATCACGTTGTTAGGATTAGGATGGGAGAATTTGTAGTCATGAGCAATGACTATTGAAGTTGAGTGAAGACTAGATTTAGGTCTTTTTGTAGTGGATGGCTGCATAACAAAATCAAAGCTTTATTAGTTTGGCTGCTAGCCCTTGGGGACTGGGAGGACAACCATAGGGCTGGTAGCAAGAAGCCATGTTTTCAAATAATAAACAAACAGCAACAACAATAAACAGGGTACATGTGATATACAATCTTCTTAGCCATTGAAGATATGCTGGCACAGCTTACAACTTTGGGGCTTGAACTAGAACTAGAAGTTGAACATCATCCCCACCGTAGTTGTGACATATTTTACCAGTGGAGGAAGTCTCCAAGACACATTCAAATTGTTATCTTTAATTTTCTCATACTTAAATACTACCTATGACTATGAATGGAATGTTCTAAGAATATTCAGGTCATAAAGAGAGTTCCTAGAACTGGCCCTGGTCTGCGGCCCTGATGTACTGCTGTGTGAGATCTTACCCTAGACTAGGGTACCATTCATCATTGACCTCTCTAAGCTCTATCTTATCCTTAGAACTCATCTGCGCACACCTCTGTGTGGTTTAATGACTGAACACTGATCTCCACTCTGTGTGCTACTTGCTTTGAGTCTGTCATGGTTGGAAAAAAAAAAATCAATAAATGAGATTTTCATACTTGTTTGGTTGGCGTCTTTTTTTTACTCTCAATTATGTGTTTACTGTTTTCGCCCAGAGTATGATCGCTTCTATCACTGAAAACAACTGGGTCACAGACCAACACACGTGCATGCTTAAGTCAAACTTTTGTTTCATCCGCTGTACAGTGTGCTGTTTGTACACATGATGCACGCTGAGTTTGGCTATGCGAAAATAGCAAGTTCTCCCGTCTGTATGTTGAAGGATCTGGTTTTACTGAGACCACCTTTACCCAGCACATTTTACCACACACAGATCAGATTCATTCCAGCACCATATTATTAGCCTCCTGGGAGGTATACTTTGGTATATTGACACATGAGATGCTCTCATCAACATACCAACAATATTTGTAACTGTACATGAGGATTTTTAACGAATCATGATCAAAGCACAAATAATGTATAGCAAAATGTTCCAACATGTTTCATAAAGATCCTTAACTTTCATTGAATGAACACAGAAAAACAATGTTCAGATTTCTTTTGTTTATTCAAGCACACACAGTGACACATGAACTGAGATTACTATGAATACCTGGAGACACTAAAACAATACAAACAAAAGATAAAATGGGCCACAGAAAGCTAGCAATAATAATAATGTACATGTACATTTTTGTTCTGGCACTCTTTCATATTTGTTGATAACTAAAACAAAATTTCAGCTGATAAAACCCTATAAAATAATGTTATAAAACTTCAGTGTTACTCTGATATATATAAAACATGATGAGCCAAGTTGTCTGTAATATCACTTTAAAATTCTGAATTGCTTCAACATTAAACAAAAAGCACTGATAAGAAATTATTAAGAACATAATCTTTGGGTGATTTTTAAAAAAGTACATGCCATTGGTTAACTAAAAAAAACCATCTAATAACATGAACATTAGTATTGAATAACATAGAGCCGTATGGGCTAGTGACTCACATGTAATAACACATCAATGTGCATGCAGGATAAGAAAATCTGTTATGTAACACAGAAGTAGAAAAGAAACCTAAGTCTTTTCATGCCGAAATCATGAACTAAAGTTGGCATTAGTTACTCAAGTACATAATTACAATCAATTTTATAAACTATTTTGTGATTCCATTTTTTAATTCAAAATTCCCTTCAGAGATAACCATTTCAAATTTAAAGTGAAAATACAAGCTAATCTCCCTAACAATTCATCATCAGGTGTTCAACTTCAATGGATGAAAGTAATACTCAACATTACCGGAATGAAAACTACAATGTATATCATGGAATACCAAAGGAAGAAAATCTGCTTTATGGTGCAAGTGCAAGGAAATATGCTAAAAAGTACAGTATTTTAATACAAATACAACACACAATAGTCTATGACTATGTTAAAGTATTTTTACCTTCACAACAAACTCAACCCAGTGAACATTAATAGTCAGATAGAATACAACAAGAAAAATACAACAAATTCCACAAAATACACAACACAACTAAGAAGGAGAACTACAACATTGTTACTTTAGTATGACTTCTACATTTGATTTTAAATTATAATGTGCAAGATTGTTATAATTTCAACTTCAATACTTAACACAAACGGAAGTAAGACAAAAAGTAAATACATGAAAGCAAAAGAAAAAAATCACACCAATATAACCAATTTTTTTTTTTTTTAAAGGCATCTCCATAATTTCACAGCCAAACTTGTAGTATAATAGTAATAGTGACAATGTCAAGCACATTCACAGTGTTGTTAAGCAAGGAAATGTACTTTACAACCATGTAATCTATCCATTGTCAAGCATTATCAAAAAATGAAATCCCACCAGTTCATCTTTGAGAGAAGAAAAAAAAAATTGTCACGCAATGTGTTTGTATTTTGTTTAGTATTTGTTATGCTTTTTTCGTCCGTTCTCGGGGAAATTGTTTAGTATGAGTTCCAATTTTCTCTGAAGCCGACACGCTTCCTGCTCATTGCCTCAGGCTCTCCAGTTGCTGCGTGGCCTTGACCTTGATAGCGTCCAGCGTAATCCCAATGTCGCCGTCATGCTCAGTCAGGAGGTCAGACAGCCAGTTGCCAGTGTTGGTGAAGCCCATGGCGAGCATCTGGTCTAGAGATTGTTGAATGCGCAAGTCTACAGAAGGCAAAGTGAGGACAAAATGTTGAAACATATTTCATTATATCTCTACCAATACATGCATTTTCAATTTTAACATCTCATGGCGAGCATCTGGTTCAAAGATTGTTGGATGCGCAAGTCTACGGAAGGCAAAGTCACGAAAAAATGTTGAGACATGTTTTAAAATATTAATGCATGCATGCGCATTTCTAATTTCAATTTGCTATTGTTCCCAACACAACATGAACATTTTAGGCATTTTGTTTTTTCCTGACTTCCTACTCGATCACAAAATTCCCGACATTTCCCCCACCTGGTGGGGACCCTGTATAAAAGACTTGAACAACAAAATATTTCCTCATACACGTAAGCCTACTCACTGGGGTAAATGTTGCCAGAGCCCTGGGCGGCCGCAGTTGTAGGCTCAGAAGCAGGGGTCGAAGGTTGGGGGTCAGGGGTTGGGGTTGGTGTCTCAGCTGCAGCAGTGGGTGCAGCCTGAGCAGGTGTGTCTGTGGGTGCGGGTGTGTCCATGTGTGCAGCCTGGGCGGGTGTTTCTGTGGGTGCGCTGGGTGCATGTGCTTCCATGGGTGCACTGGGCGCGGGCATGGGGATAGGGATCTGGCTAGGGATGAGCACCTCAGTGCCATCAGCAGGGACGAAAGTCCAGTCCTCTGTGGGTGTCTCCTTGCTCTTCTGGATTGGAGGAATAGAATAACATGACAGAATAGAATAGAAGAGATTAGAATGGGATAGAATAGTATAGAATGAATATATTATGATAGAATAGTGGCCAAGTAAAATTTTGCTCTTGATAAGTATGACTATGAAAGTAAGCTTAAAAGTCCTTCCTATTTTGTTATAACTTGAATAGTTTTAATCGAAGTTACATTGTTAAATTTCATACTCGTTGTTTGGTTTAACGTCTTCGGTCTCTCAGACTGAGGTTATACGTATGATGAAAGCTAAAATTACTCTTAATGGTGTTAAAATGTTACCTCAGTGGAATCTGTTTCCTCCATTGGCACGTCGTGAGAGCCTGGAGACTTGGGGGTCTCCTTTTTCTTCTCTGTCTCCTCAGAGTCCATGCTTGTCTCTCCGCTCTTCTCTTTGTCCCCTTGAGCACGGCGGCCCATCTTCTGCCATGCCCCACAGGAGCTGCGTGGCCCACAACCACGACGGAACCTGTGTTGCTCCTGTTGACCTCCATTATGAACGTCATAGGTCACATCAATACCTGCAAATGTACAATGATTATAAATGATATATAGACTTTTAATACCTTTTATGTATTATATAAAATTTTGAAACTTTTTGAATTAAAACAAGTAATGACGAGACTTGCCATGCCACTCAGACTTATATGACCTATTTGAGTTGGAAGTGCCAAGAAGCCCTAACTAACTAAGATGACCTCAAGTGTATAGGTTTGACATGAAAAGAATGTTAAGAGTTTCTGGGTTTTGTTTTAATTCTTTTTATGGCACTTCCAATTTAACATGAAGGGTAGGGCTATTGCTTGGGATATATACAATTCTATCTGAATATCTGCAAAAACCTGTATGCTGATACTGATAGATATAACACATGTACTGGTTGCAATATAAAAAACGATTGTAGGAGAATAAAAGAAATTCTGAACATGCTAAAACCTTTTATGTACTCACCAAAAGGGTCCAGGAAGGCAGCAATATTGGCACCAATGTTGTTTAGGTATTCATCATTCTGACCCTTGGGCTTTCCATCAGGGCCATCAGCTGTGCTACTGCTTGAAGCACTGGCACTGGCACTAGCACTGGCACTGGCTCTGACGTTTGGTCCTGCACTGCATCCTGCACTAGAGGTGGCGTGGGCTCCATTGTTGTAGCCTTGCATGTAGCGATTGACATAGCGACTGAAGTGGGGAGGCAAGAAGTTTTGCCAGTTCTGTAGAGACACATAATTTGTGTTTGTCAGACTTTTGTATTTTCGCACTACATTGACTTTTTGTCCCTTTTCAAGAAATTTTGCTTTTCGCTGGAGCCAACACAGTTCATTGGAAGGTGATTCCAGACATTAGGTGCATAGAAAATAAAAGCTCTCTGAACAGTCTACTTACTAGAAGTAGAAGTGTGTCTCTTTAAAAGGTTTTTGTTAATGGACCTTAAATGTGAAAGGGATGATTATAAAGTTGCCTTACCGTTGGCCTGTGGGGGTTTTCAATCCTGTACATGTCATGCTCAGTGTGCAGGCCTTTAGTCTCGCAGCTGGAGCACAAGTCATAGTCAGGACAAGCGCAACACTTGAAGCGAATCCCATACACTGGACCTTCACATCCGTCACAGGTCACACCTGGATGGAAAACTCCCTCACGCTGCTGCTGTTGCTGTTGTTGTTGCTCTTGTGGCTTTTGCCTTTGGTGCTGCTGCTGATCTTCCTTTGGTTTTGAAGGGCTGGGTTGAGATGTTGGAGTACTGGAAGTGGGAGCTGCTGTGGGCACTGAAGGATACATTTTATAAGGGGTGAGTTTGAAGCATGGGAATACATTTCAATGTCGACTCCATTATTCATCCTTAAAATTAAAAGTGATGCATCTAGTGTCTGAAGATTGCATATGAATTTTAACCTTACCAGTTACCACCCACACTTGGGGTCTTAATAGCATGGTCCAAATCAACCCCGACTCATTAGTAGTGTTTTCTAAAACATTTATTGTGCTTTTTGTTTTCTTCATTTTTCTTACACTTTCATTCAAATATTAGAGGAGGATTGTTTTTGAATATATCTAAAAAGTCGTTCTTGACAATCAAATTTGATTGATGAAATTAAACCAGTGAGTATATTGGAAAATGAAGATGATGACATATAAAATAGTTGTTTTATTTTAATTTTAAATGTTATATGAACCAAAAAGGATCTTGCCATCCACTGAAAGTAGCATAGTCACTCACCAGTAAGGTAAACCCTCAAGACTCCATCCGCCACACAAGACACAGCTTCCTTCAGCTCCTCGTCACAGGAGAAGACAATGTTGTCTCCATCAGAGTCTGGAAAAACAATGACAATGTTGTTGACATCATCTTAAGGGAAAAGAAAAAAACAGAAGCCCCCTTACCGCAGTTTCATACTACTCCTACCAGTAGTAGCCCAATTTGCTCTTTTGAAAACTCAGTTTGCTTTATACGTCATTTGATTTGAACTAGAGTAGAGCTATAAAAACAAAAAGTGAACACAAAAGTGTATGGATATTTTAGAGGGTTTCTCAACTTTCTTGTAGTGTATCATTATATTTATTCTTACCTTGCCAAGAGAGTTGGAAGTCCTCAGAAGAGATAGTTGGGTACAACTGCTGGATCTTTGATCTCACGGTGTCATTCAACTTTTCCTGTCGAGAGTTGACAGAAAACCTGCGGATTTCCTGACTCCCATTCTCCTTTTTGAAGAAAACTTTGATTGTAAGAGACATGGTGCTGGCAGACCTTTTACTTTCTTTTGCTCCTGAACCTGAAGGAAAAAGATGGATTATATACACTGATAATATTAATATAGATCTAGATCTAGATACCTAATGAAAATAGGCACATGAGAATATTACATCCTAAACCAGTTACAAAAACAACATTAAGCCTAATAACATCTTTCAATGAAGGAAATGGATGGCCCTTGCCCTCTTAGCCTTGGCCTACACAATAAATTGAACTAGAAATCTAACAGACATTTATAAATAATTGTAAAGGCACCGTTTTAATGTTTTATCCCTTTTTCTCTAAGAATAATATATATCTAGATCTATATCTAGATTAGCAAACATCTTTGGTTAGGCCCTACTAAAAATCAACATCATTGTTTTGTTCTTCACAGACAGCTGGCTGTTTAGTTTCCGCATGGAAAACAGACATTCTATTCAGAAATCGCACTCTCATACCATAATTTCCTAAACATCACAACTTGTTTGTCAACAAATAATAGCCAACAGCAACAGTCTACAGTCCCTAGCCTACATTTATTCTCTAATAAATGTGTTTCTTTCTTACCTTTCAACAAAGTAGTTTGGTGCAATACGGAAATTAGTCAAATCCTGAAGCTTTTGTCGATGTCTAGGTTTGTTGTGATGACGATGATTGCACGACGAAGTCGGTCAAAAGTGTTTAGCCTACATGTCAGCAAACACCCGTTCGCTTTTATACCTGCGAGGCTCCAGCGTCCAGAGCTTTCCATAGGCCTAGGTACAACAATGGCCTCGTCCATGGATTCGCAGTCTCACGGAGTCACGTGACCAGATGAGCTGCGTGGCGAAGCAGTTTTGAAGGATTGTTAATCGCTAAAAATAGTCATATCGGGTCGTCCGGTCGGTCCGGTGTTGACATCTTGCATTAGGCTAGTAGTGTCAAATTTGCGCTGTCATTTTTCTACAATCTACCAAATCCCGTTTGTAGTCCACCCCACCTTCATTTCTTCGTCTTAAACTGTGTATTAATAGAATTGACACATTCTAGATACATCTAGATCTTGATAACAAACTTAGTTCTACCTATTAGACAATTATAGCCTACCACGACACGTTTAGTTACTATGTTTCCTCTTTATCTCGATGAATTCTTATAACAATATAACATTAAAATGTATCCAAATGAAGAATAGTGTTCAATAGAATACATTGTATTTCAATTATGTACACCATTCTGTTTGCTTACTAGAATTCACTTTGGTAGGATTATCCCCTAACTGTAAATAGGAACTAGATCTAGATCTATGATTATACCAATATTGAATTATTAGTAATATTATTATTAGCCTACCGGTACTTAATAAAGTGTGTGTGTGTGTGTGTGTGTGTGTGTGTGTGTGTGTGTGTGTGTGTGTGTGTGTGTGTGTGTTGGGGGTTCAGAG
>JAUELK010111958.1:0-11942 GCA_031471215.1 Gastropteron pacificum
GTTTGTTTATACTTTGGTTTACAGATCTCTAAGTTTCTCAATGTGCTGAGCAGACCCACAGGTATTGGTGTTGTTGTGGAGTTCATAGAATGGAGTTGGTCCACAGTGTAAACAAACACAGCAGCACTTTGGGCTGTCATGTTAAATATAGATCTGTCTGGTGTCCTTGTTAACTTGAGCTCAGCACAGCAATGTACGCAATTAGCAGCTAAAATGGCCAATGTAAGGAGTAGAAACACATCATTTTTGAAACGTTCAAACCACATTTCTGCTTGTAATTAATAGTCCAGAATGAATTTGTCCTCAAAAATTGCACATCATATGCAGTAATTCCAGAGAAATGTGTACATATGAAAATTGATCCAGTCTGATATCAGAAAACACCACAAAACATCACAAATATGGGAGCAGTAAAAAGTTCTGCCAGCAGGCGCAAGACACTACACCGTACTATAAATGCTATCTATCATTACTATTATTGTTCCGTGGGTGACTTTGTGTGCAAATAGCGTCACGGGGATTTCAAGAATTTAATGTAATTGTTTTAGCTTTAAGTAGCAAAGGCAGTGCTAGCATGTAGAAATGATGGATAAGATAACCTGCATTTGGCCGTGGGAAGTGTGGAAGAAAGTTAAATTAATTGCAATATTTCTGACATGACAGGGCATGAAACGAAGTGGTCTGTCAGCCACTGGACTCTTGATCATGCTTTACTACACGTTGGTCACACAATATTTATGATTGTATCGTTTAGACATTCCAACAGCTTCCACCGCATCTTCATCATCCTATGTATGCATCGACTACTACTACTACTACTACTACTACTACTACTACTACTACTACTACACGACAATGTAGCGTTTGAGTTTGACGCTTTCATCATCATTTAACCAGGAGCGGAGTTTAGTACGTCATGTTCATGTAGTGTCTGTAGAGAAGTACGCCCTTAGTTTCCATTAGTTTGTCTGTTGTTTCTTGTCCTGCCTGCAGGGGAGATCATTACCCCACGACAACAAGCACAGAGCCCTTCTATTGATTGGACTGATTGCCTCCCTTGACGGACCTTATGATGACGTTTGTCGACCACTTTGACGCAATGCCTTCGTCTTACCCCTGTTATTCGCTTTTCGCCCTGTCGCATGATGTGTGTGTTGCGCAGCATGCTTAGGAAGTTTTGTTTTGTTTCCTGTTCCATTCGATGTATCTGTAAGGCTAATTAACAAAGAGGGGTATGATGACTGTTGACGTTGTGTACCAACTGTGTTATCACTATGTATCTCATCATCCTGTTTTCGTTTTGCTCATTTACCCGTAGTTAGAAGGCGTGCAGCTGCCACCCCCCCCCCCAAAAAAAAAACAACCCAACAACCCCGAACCAACAAACAAACAAAAAAGACAACAAAAAATGAAAATCAAGCAACCAAACAATACAAGTATTTGATTGTTTCTTACTTACAATTACAATGAGCGACTTGCGCATTCTTTAACTTAAATTAAGAGGTCTGATACAGAGCCATGGCAGTGGCAGCACAGGACAGTGCACTTTAACTTTAACCGCGAGCCAACTTGAGACCAAGAAACATTACAAGGAAGCAGACCAAAAACATGATTAAACAAAAACAACATATGTACGTGTATTTGGTTACTGAGACACAGGAAAAAGTTTCGAATTTTAATTTCAGATATCTTTATTATATAAACATTGTACAAAGGTTTTAGAAAATGAAGTTCACAAAAAGGCATAACAATTAAAAGCTAAACTGTACATGACTTACGTAAAACAAAGTAAGAAGAAGCATAGAAGAATACAACAATGTACAATAAGGACAACAGCAATTATCAAAAGTGGTTTTGTTCATGTAGGTCTAATCTTTTCTGCATTCTCTGTTTTAACTTCCTTGTGTGAGAATGTCTGACACTGACAGGATGGAGTGTTTGAAAAATGAATCAAAATATTTGTTGGTTTCTCTGAAAAGCAGCTGGTTCTTTGTTAAGTTAAATGTGAGAAGAAAATAAAATAAAATGTTCAACGTTCCTAGATGAACAAAGAAATAAATACACAAAGGTCCAAAAGTTATTAGCAACACACGTAATTGAAAAAGAAAGAAAGAGAGAGAGAGATAGAGAGAACATACAAATGAATACACAGGCACACAAGACGTAACTGATAATTATACACAAAGATTGTTTTACTTAAAATCCATTTGACGTTAATTAATTATTACATGTGGAATAAAGAATCAAGACTAGATATGTTGAATTCGTTTTAAATCTTACACTGGCTAAACAAAATAGAAAGTTCTAAAAAGTATACATAAACTTCTCTATAAAATAGTGAATAATATTAATAAAATCAAAGAATTATAACCATAAATAATGCATTTGTTCTATGGTTAAGTTGAACTATCATTATATATACACTACTTGAAAACTTGCATGAAAACAATTTAATAAAGACTAAAGACTTCTTTTCATTTAAAAATTGTGTGTGAAATAAAGAAGGGGGGGGGAACTTCTTCTTCTTCATTCTCGTGAACAAAAATACATAAAATGAAAACACTTGGACTAGAAGGGTTGACTAGCTGAGAGTTTCAGCTCTACTCCATGGATACGAAATAGCCTTAATAAGAAAGAATCAATATGAGCCAGCCTCAAAAGTTGCTCATCATGCCTCAATTAACTTGGTTTTGGTGGAAAGATTTAGAAGAAATATTGAAGACTTTCCAGTTAGTGAAGAAAAACGAAAATTTCAGTTGAAAAGCAGGGCATTTGGGATGGGCAGATTGTCACTCTTCACAAAGATTAATTTTGACTTCTCCATTCTGAGACTAGACAAGATGTCAAGACCTACAAAACATGACATTTGATAGATCATTACTATTGTATGACTAGGACTTGGTCATTTTCTATTCATTCTTTGTCTTCACTTATTGATTTGTAAAAACCTGTTATATTATAGCAAATCTCTTTATTCATTCCATATATTCATACTGAATGATGCAACTGATCAATAAAATATGTGATCATAACATGAGAATTTCAAGTGATCTCAATACTTACAGCAGGAGGAATGTAACCATTGAGCAATCAAAGGGGGGAAACTGTATGCAGTAGATTGATCTTTAAAAATCTGAAGTACTGATAGTACTATACTTTAAGTAGTAAACGTGGAAGAAAAAAACGCACTCACAGTATAAATGTATCTTCTTAAAAGACCAAGTAAATCTTCCTTCAAATTAAAAACTAAAAGTACAACTTTGTAACTGACAGAGTATATATAGATGTGCAAATAAATCAATCTATGGAAATTAGGTGGGAACAAAATTACAGTAGTTATATTTATATCAATACAACAATGTTTTTCTTAAAATAATGTCTAAATGACTTGATTCAGTACCAGTACCCGTAGTGTAGAAAACTGAACAATGTAGCAAGTCTGTAACATATGACCAGAGGCACTCAGTTCAATAATACATGAAGTAAATTTTCAATCCAAAAGTTTGTACAAAAATGGAAGAACTAATGTTTTGATTACATAGTAAAAGACAATGTCATAAATAACACAAAACTGTACAGTGAATAATAACAAATTGATCAAGTAAGAAAACACACACTTCGTGCAATGTTGTTAGTAAAATCTGATAATTTCAAATCCATACAACTACAAAAGTACAACCTCAATGATATGACAACTCAGACAACAACAGCAAAAACTGTGTTTTTCAGATTCACTTTGTGAGGAACAACGGCAAACTGCACGCTAAATCTAAGAACAATACACGTATTTGTACAAAATAAAAGACAGGAAAAGCCTGTGACAATGTGGTGCAATAGGCTTCCAAACATTCTAAGATTGTCCACATTTATAAAGAGCTACAAAGAACAATGTTGTGTGTGTATAAATTCAAAAATTTGTCATTCAGATACAAAATAAATAAGGCAAATCAAATGATGTAGAAATGCTGCGGAATAACAATAAAACATGCAATATGTATGTCATAAAGTTGAGAAATTCAGTGCAGGGCAGTTGAGTGCTAAAACTAAAATGTCATACAAACTGAACACGTTTCACTTCTGTCCCTTTACTACTGGGGGTGCGGCCCCCTTGTGACCTTGACTCAAGACCTCTTTGTGACGGCGGTCGAGATGTCACCTTGCGAGGCCTATCGGGGCCAAAGACTTCTCTCTGCTGACCTACATTTCTGGGGATTCGTTCACGCCCTGCATGTTGGACATCCCTCCTCCTATCACTGTCAACAAAATAGTCCTCGCCACCGTCTCTGGGACCCCCCTTCAAGAACTCGGAACTGTTCAGACGTTTTGGGAGGTACTGTTTCTCCTGGCCACACCTCGTGTTGTAGTTTACCTCAGGAGAGGCACTGGCCGAGGTGTTGAGCTGTTGTAAGGGATGCCTCCGGCCGTGGATCTGTAGAGGGCTCTGTTGGCGAGGGCGTGACCGCTGACTGGTCATGCTTGAGTAACTCCGACTAGGTGTGAATTCACCAACTTCCGGATAAACATCGAAGCGCTCTGGGGACATGGGGAGGCGGTGAGGCTGTCCCCTCTCTCCGTCATCCTCTCGCTCATCCGCAATTTCCATTGTGTAAAAGGCGTCAACTTCTGGATGTTGGGAGAGACTGCGCCGGCGCCCAGAGGGACGGCTTGGTGGGAGGTAGTAGGATTCTGGAGCAGCATAACTGTGTCTGGATTGAGCATGTGAAGTTTCAAGAGGTGAGCAAGACTCTACCGGTGAGTGTGTGGCTTGAAGGTTAGCTGCGAGTGGGCTGGTCCTTAAGTGGAAGTAATCTGCTCTTTGCCTCTGCTGTCTTAGATCTCTCTGTAGAATCTGCCTGCGTAGAGAATTTATTTCTTCCTCCTCTTCTGTGGCCATTAAACTGTCTATAGGTCTGCCAGTCACTTCCATCACTCCCGCATCTTTGCTCCAGCGGTAGGGGCTTTTGTGAGGACTAAGGTCCATGTTTCTCTCCAGGGTGTCCCTTTCTGAAATCTCGCTAGACAGATCCGAACACAAGGGAGGCTGGTACTGTCCGGCCACATAGTGTGATTCTTCCAGTCGCCTGGCCTCTCTGTGGTAGGGGGACTTTGAGAACTGCTGCATGGACACGTCTCTCCCACTGAGGGTGGAGAGTTTCTTGGTGGAGGACACACCTGCCCGCGCACTGTTTGGGAGGGGCCGGTCAGGATCTAGTTCAAGGTCATTTGCAGTGAGAGGAGAGCCTTTCCAACATGAACTGTTAGTGTTGAGGTCAGAGAGACCAAGAGGAGAGGGAGGAAAAGACTTTCTGTCTGAAGTCATGTGATCCGTGTGCTCTGTGAGCATGGGAGAATTCACCTTCAGCCTCGGACTGCGGCCGGGATGCGCAGCTTTCAGGGAAGCCAGGGGTGGTGAGGACACGGCGCCGGGGCTGTTGGTGGAAGGGTCCTGACCATAGGACTGAATGATGAACTTGAGAGCAAAGCTGTCCGAGACAGTGCCAGTGGATTGTCCGCAGAGCCTGGCAATGTTTTCCTTGACTCGGTCAAGAGCCTGTGGAGAGCCGTCCATCTGCTTGAAGGCGTTGGGCGACAGCTTGGCCTCAGCCATCTTGAGTATGGCCTGCCTTTGCATCTTGGAGGCCGAGGAGGCTGGGGAGGATTCTGTGCTGTCGTGGAAGAGTGAGGACGCACTTCGGCTGCGAACCAACTCACCACCAGCCTCCTCCAGGAAGCTTGGGTGTGGAGAGTTCTCACTCTCAATACAGAGGTCATCCAGGGTCAAGGCTAGACCTTCTCGCTCCGTGTTTCTAGACTCTGAGGAACCCCCAACATAGCTCTGCAGGGATTTGGTCATCACTGCCACCAACTCTCGGTCAGAGAAAGGGGAATCCCCAGTGCTCTGAGACTGCTGGGATGTAGGAGAGTGACCAGTGGCCAGCACATTTGTCTCACCATTCAATCCTTCTGAAGGAAACCTTTGAGCATTCATGTAGGACTGCGTCCCACTTTTCCCTTGCATCAGTTTGCTCACAGTCAGGGTGGAGTCCTGCGCCACAGGGCTATTCAGTTGCTCGGGTGCCATGCCGAGGATCTGCCTGGTTTCCGGCGCCAGCGCTTGCATGGGGGATAACTCGGCAGCTGCCTCCATCTGCACCATTCCCTCCCCTGCAGATTTCTCATAACTACTGTCCACAGCTGCCAGACCAGAGATCTGTTCAAGTGATTCAATTATATCTGGCATGGAACCCAGTGACTCCCGAGGAAGACTGGTTGAGTGTTCAGGAATATTGCAGTCCAGCCACTTCTCCCTCGATCTAGAATGACCCTTGGAGTCATAATTTGTTGAGGAAAACTCTCCACTAGTCAGAATCAACATCTCTTCAGGGTTGGAGGTAGAGGATCTTTGGGAGAAAGATTGCTCTTGACTAGACAATGACGATCTGTGAGAAAACGAAGATTCTTTACTAGAGTGAGAAGACTTGTTCAGTTTAGAGAAAAGCCGCCTTTTCTTTGGCGTGACCTCAGTGGAAGAGGAGTTTGTTGCGGCAGCCACAGTTGCAGCGATTGTTGCCCGAAGCCTTCCATTAACATCATTCAGGAGACCTGACACATTCAAGGGAGACATACTGCCTTTAGGACGACTGCTGAATGAACTTGTGTCGCTGGGGCGGTGGTCGATGGAGGAAGAGTCGTCGAAGCCTAGAACTGTGAACTCCTCAACAGCGGTGGAGTAGTAGTTGTTGTCTGAGGACCTCCCCCACGACTCCCTACTCAAGGCTGGACTGAGGTTACAGTCCACGTTCATGTTGTCACTACCACTGACATCTTCATGGTGACTTCTGTCAGCTGTTTGGAGAGCTTGGAGCTCTTTGGCCATTGCAGCCTTTCTGGCCTTGCGAGGGGATCGGCTTAAATCATTGGCTGAAGGAGGGAGTAAACGGTGCTCGCTGGATGCTGAATTCTGAGAGGCTTTGGAAGAGGAGGATGGGTTCCTGATGAAGACTTCATTGTTGTCTCCAGCTAGAGAGCTCGAGGAGGAACTATTGGATGAAGACGACTCCATCCCACTTTGCCACGCCTCTCTCAGAGCCTGCGTTGTGACCACGACAGCTCCTGGGACATGAGAGTGGAGGGCAGAGCCTGGGGTTGAGTGGCGGTTTGGTTGACCGGTACTTGAGCTTGATTGATTGGCAGGGTGGGGCAGGCTGGAGGCTGAGTGATATGACAGGTGTGTCGGACCAGAGGCTGAATGGCCTGTGGAGACGTGGGAGGCAGATTTGGAAATCTTGAGAGAGCTCGAAGGTTCCAAGCTGAGGTCTATGATGCCTTCCATCCCTGGCAAGGCTGGCGGAGACACGATGCTGAAGATCTGGGGGTCACTGTCAATCTGGGGAGAAATAGAAAATCAGATCAAGGCGTGTACCAAAGGTTTTGTGTTGGTGGCTTTATAACTAGGCTGACATGGGGAGAATAATGCCGCTCAACTGTTTATGGCACTCTGGTACATATATGTTTATCAGTATCAGACAAAGACTTCCTAATATGAGCCTTTGCACCAAGCTATGACTATGGCGAATGCACAATCCCAACATACTACAAAACACATATACCATAGAATGACTATCAAACTCATACTTTTAAACAACATCTGGTTGTAGGTACAAAAAGGAAGTGCTGCCAACATTTCTCTTTAGGCCACCTCCATGCAAACATGTAGCTAATGAGAACAAGAAGATTTCAACTGAAGGCGATGTCTATTAATTATTACATTATGTAGTGCTGATAATGCAAAATTGCCTGAACTTGGCAAGATCTCAATACTGCCTGGTAATGGTATGTAAACTTCCGTCTTTTGAACTTCTGATCTACTCGTCACTCATCCGGCTCGCGGAAAAAGAAGTTAATCAATTTCCCGGACTGGGCGGATCGGAGGCAGAGGACTTTTTCCACTGACATTGAAAACAAGGATTTCCGCGGATCCAAGGAAGATTATCAGCACAGATTATGTTTTACACCCCCAGACACTATTAGATCATATTTAAGAGAAAGAGGTGGGACCTACGTTTTCACAAATGTCTCCTCTAGGACGGGGGGTGGAGAGCCATGAAAACTGCCCACACGACCCATGTCACAATATACAAGTCAAAACTTACAGAAGGACTTGTAGGCTCTTCACTGGGTCTCCTAGGGTACAGTGCTTTCTTCAGTTGACCCAGTGTACCATTAGGGTGGAGGAAGCCGTAGTAGACCATCATAAACACGATACCTGGGGATGAAACGGCACATTAGCAACTGTTTCATGACACACAAAATACTGTACATAACTACTATTGTAATTTTCCAGCATGCTTGTCCCTTGTTGTCAGAAGCAGATCGTTTCAGCCATGAATGAATGAATGCTTTTAGTGGTATATAAAACGCTGTTGGCTCATATTACACAACCATACACACAAGAGTAGTATGGTGAAAAGGAAGGGTCTTTGAGCCAATAGTCTTCGAAAGGAACATCGCTCGAATTCGGCATGATTTCTAGATCTTAGATCAATCACTGTTACATGCACTAGGCCCTAGGGTCTATAAGATCAAGATATCTAGCCAGCGAAGCCGACAATCTTCAGTCCATTTCAATTCTCAACCACAAGTGCGACACACTGGAGGAATAAAATGAAAGTGGTGCAGTGCGCAGAGGAAGGAAAAGATGAAAATAAACAATGCTTTGTCATGCGCAGCACAGACAATAACCAAAGACATATAGAACAAGACGGACAACTTTACCTAGAACGCGACATAGAGGCTTCCTTGGATACAGACGTTCGCAACACACCAAAGCCACATGCTCCTGCTGGCTTAACCTATGTATGTTAAGATTACCGACCATCTGACGCTTTTTAGACCAAAGTACGATGTCGCGTTTTATAGCATGGTTGACATGGGGATCACCACACATCAGTTGACAGTCTTGTTCTCTATGTCTTTGCAACTGACTACGCCTAGGCTACTAAGGATTGACTGGCCAGAATGGCCAGGGATCGACACAATCTCAAAAATTGGCTTTTCATTTGGGTGTTTATCATATTGCTGTGCGAAACCTGAAAATGTGGATCAGACTACTTTTCCCAACACAACTTGCCAATTATAGGCATTTCATTTTTCCTGACCGATCTAAAAATTCCCGACCTGGTAGGGACCCTCAGAAGAAGAAGAAGAATAAGGACATTGTTGGCCTACCTAGAAAGAATCCAGCAAACACGACAACGGATGAGGTGATGATGAGTTTCATCCCTTCCCCAAGCACCAGGAACGTGGCTACCATGGCTGCATTCTCAAGCAGCACCAGGCCGTAGTATGCTGTGATCCTCCAGCGAGACGTCCCATCATTCAGGTTGAGGAAGACAAAGATGTAGATGAAGGCGCAAACCGCTCGGAACATCCATTTCTCGCAGGCCGTGTCTCCGAAGTCTGTGCCTCTCACAGTGATCCAGGCAAAGGCTAGGATCCAGTGGCCACCTGGTTACAAAGGACACAGAACAAAAGTGTCAGGGCATAGAAAATAAAGGTGAAAAATTAAAACATTCATGTGCTCCACGTTTCCAGAGAGCTGTCTTGACAAGTAAAATGTGAGAAAACTAAAGAAAACAGAAAATAATTAAATGACAACAAAAGAACAAGTGAGGCTGTGATAAGCATGTAAAATTCTACTAAGCTAAATATGTAAACCTAAACTTAAAACAATATTTTCCTGATCATATTTGAGGCACTTTGTTCGAAAAGGAATCAAGAGCAAGCCAAAGTAAGTCATTGTTTGTCAACCCAATAATCGGGTTGGAAACTCAAGAGTCAATGTCATACCAACAACTACGAAGACCCAGTTGTGCAGCACGGCAGCAAAGAAGACAAAAGCAGCAATCCTTGAGGAAGCCATGAAGAGCTGCCAGCCCCAATGCAACACGAGACGTATGACACGCCGCTGGTACACGTCTCTGTGTGCCCTCCGCTGGGAGTCTGTGTAGGCTGTCATGGCCCAGGTCAAAGAGAGCACAGAGCAAGATGCAGACACAGCTGTGGGGGAAAATGAATAAATGTAGAGATTCACTATTGAATGTTATTGTCATAAGGATATAGCAAAAAAACAACAACATACATCTAAGAAATGCTGCGATGCATGTTCTCTTTTCAAATGTCATAAGTCATGTGTTGATTGGTCCAAATCATTCACTGCACAAAAGGTTTACTAAACTCAACAGCTAAAAGATTAAGTCAGTGTCTTGACATGTATAAATAAGCATCAAGTGTGATAATTATGATTGAGAGTGAGAATACATGTATCACACTCTTGTTGGATTGTTCACCAGTAAGATCACACCATCAAATTGTGGCGGCATCAGGCTACCAAGCCTGTCATAGTGAAGACTTTATACTCACCAGTGAACCAGGCTAGGTCTGTGGTAGACACCATGATGTAGAGCTGCAGCACTAGCTGAGGAGCTGCTTCCAAAAACGACTCAAACAGCCGGAGGATGGACATGTCACTCTGAGCTCTCAAAGCTCTCTGGGTGTGGACGACTTTCCGTGACTTCCTCGACTTGAAGCCCAAGTAGATTACACTCAGGTATCTGCAGTTGGTAGGGTCAAAAAGACAAATAAAAAGTCAAATCCAGACATTATGAATGATTATCTGGAGACATGTTTAAAAAGTACTTTTTGTCTCTTGTTAAATCATACAATGAATGATATTTTTGTAAAAATGGTTAATTAGTAGATCTCGCCTGTTGTCAGAGTATCAAAATATTATTTTTGAACGGAAGAAAAAAACATCTTAAAAATCAAGCGAATTCTTCACCTCTGTATTGGAGCCAATAGGAGTAGATGTGAGATGACAACAGCAGGTGTTATGGACTTGTCGTGGAGGTGCCAGAGAAAGCTGAAGATGTTCATCACAACAGCAGGGACGGTGATGAAAGCCACCATCAGCAAACCCCATGCCAGGTGACCTTCAAGGATCAGTTGAACACATACTGCTACGTCTGTAACAAAAGTGTAAACATGTTAAATGTTAGATTGAGGCCCCTTTTATCATTATCACTATTACTATTACACACATTTTGAAAACTGAAATTCCTTTGACTTTGAGCACTAATGTTCTTTTCTACTGTTTGAAAGTAAAACTATAACGATATGCAATATTAATTACTATGACAAAAATAATGACATTGTCTAGATCTATAGATCTGACTTCTACTTCTTCCTTGTGTAAACCACCACACAATGACAATCATCAAGTTGATAATTCTGCCACAGTCATCAGAAGGGGTCTGCAACTGCAAGCAGATTACAATATATATATAATTTAATAATATAGGCCTAACGCCTGACGCGAGATTAATCAAGTACCAGTATTACGGTATTCGCGCACCCTTGTCACCAATCCAAGATGGCAGACTAGTAAACAATAGTAGACGACGCCCACCCGTGACGCTAAAAACTAAAATTCATGTTTACCCTATCATGATCATGGCCAGGTGTTTTTTTTTACCTGTCTCTACTGTGTGACTGTGTGTGTAGGGCATGGCATATATAAATCTAGAGGGTGGGCCAATTCAAATTTAATTCTTGGGAGTTGGTTGGAGCATGGTGGTGGTGGTAGTGGTCTACTAGAGATTCTAAGTCTAATCTAAGTGATAGTGGTGGTAGTTCACCTCACCTCACATGTCATGACAAAATTTAATTTTAACAATTTGCGACCATGCCATGCATGTTAAATCGCTTCAATTTTGTTGTTTTGATCGAGATTCGGGACTGGTTTACGAAAGCAGTCCCTGGTGGTGTGTCATTTTTCCCGGGGGTGGGGAAGCGGAGGGGTTTTAGGGGGGCTGGCACCCCTAACTTCGGTTGGCAAACCTGAGGTTTACTGTCGTGCCTATGTTGTTGACTAGTGCGATGGG
>JAUELK010112069.1:0-11934 GCA_031471215.1 Gastropteron pacificum
TCTTATGTCGACTTTCTCTTTACTCGACGTGATTTCAATAGTCCCAGCAATGTCAACTTATGCGGGTTCTACTGTATATGTATTCAAACTGATTCAGTTGCCTCTTGAACCCTCCTGCGATACAACTCTTTTGCTATTCTGCCTGGTTCTGTAGTAGTTGTTCCTAGCTAGTCCCTTACACTTTACATCCTGTTCTTCTTGTTGGTCTTCCTCTGCCTCTTCTACCCTACATCATCGAATCCAGGATGTGTTTTTCAAGTGATGTGTCGTTTGGTGTGGCCAAAATAGTTCAGTTTTAACTTTTTGATAATTACGCTAATAAAAAGAAGACCTGACCGTAGTTGTTTTCAAAATTATGTTGGTCATAGTGTCAACCTGTTTTACAAAAATGTTGTCACAAAAGCCCTTTTCTATTTTGTTCACACTATATTGTGCTCTATAGAAAGACAAGTAAGACAAAATGAAGGAATGAGACCAAGACAGTAGTTTCACATAGCATTCAGTATTTATTTACATGGTACAAAAACAACAAAATGTACATAAGTTCGGGCTTCAATGTGTAAGCAAGGGCATCACAATTGTACAGTTTACATTCATGTACGGGTTTTAGTCTTCGTCTCTCAGTTTGTAACAGTAACAGAACACATCATAGCTTAACAACTTATGCTGGTAAGAATGTACCAAATGACACTTTAAAGTCTGCGTCTGAAGATCGCTTGGTCAAACTAGGTGTACACATGTCTGGTAAGCAAACTCTTGCTGCGGTTCGAGAGTTCGGAAACAATGAGGTAATCAACCCATGACAGCCCTTGCATAAACAGTGAAGACAAAGAACAAAAGGGTTTTCATAACAGAGACATCGCCACAGCCAAAGAGTCTCAGCTGTCTTCCTCTTCCTCTTCCTGGGGCATTTCTTCCGGCTCTTTGGTCTCCTTCCATTTCTTGGCCAGAGCCAGAAGCTTGAGGTTTGGTTTGGCAGATTCCTCGTCGGGGAAGATATAATCAAAGTATTCCTCCCAGCCTGCATCAAGCTGTAGAGAAACACACAGGGACAATCAGTGATGGTTAACTCATAGGGTTAATCAGTTTGGTCTCCACGCGGGCGACCCGGTTTCGAATCTGGATGAGTGTATTCTGAACATGGGTCGCATGGGCAGTTTTCATGGCTGTCCACCCCCGTCATACCGGAGACAGACGTTACAATGTAGGTCCCACCTCTTATACTTATATGATCCAAAAAGTGTCACTAGGGGTGTAAAACTGAAACTAAAGCAATCAGTGAAGACTAATAAAGAAAAGAACAGAAATAAACGAAGCAACAAATAAAAGGATCTTAAATGAGAGATGGAGAGTGTCTACTATTCCTCCATGTGTATTCGGTGTTAACCCTTTGACTTTGAGGTCGAAACAACTAAACATAGCTCTATGACGGAATACTGGTACAGCGGTATTTAGTAGCTTAGTCATTTAATAAATTTGCTCAGGAGGCCAGGCACGGCGGCCATTTTGGGTCAGAGGTCAGGGCTCAAAGAAGGGAAAGGTGTATGCAGATGTGTCCCACCGTGGTTGTTTGTTTGTGAATGTATTTAGAACATTGTGAAACCAATTCAATCTACACTCATGGGATAATAAAGAATCATCTTATCTCATCTTATCTTACACTGGCACCAATGAGATGGATGAGGAGTGCATCAAAGATAATGACTCGTCTGTGGCACATTTGATGAAAACAATGAATGTACATGATATATATTATGTAGCAGTCCATTCTATAGTTCAAACTTGAGCAAATCTTGTGAACATATTAATTTGAAAATCTTACAGGTTAGTACTGTTTGCATATCAAAAGCTTGAGAAGTTTCATGACAAAGCAAGCAAGAACTTACCCCATCGTCTGTCTGAATCTTTCTCCTCTTCTTCACCTTCTGAGGCATCAGCTTCTGAACCTCTGCTTTACTCGTGTCATCCCCTGCCTCCTCCTGGAACAATCAATGAGGATGATAAGTAATTTATTTTGGTCTCTGACATTGTAGACCATCAACTTCAGTTACAGGAAACATTGAGGGCATGACAGGCCTGAGCTTACAAGAAATAAGCCATAATTAAATAATAGAAGCAAAGACCGTAACAGCTGGAAACCCTTTGTCTCATCGCTGGCTAGGGCTTACTTTGAAAACGGAGATGGTGACAGTGTTCAATAGAAACTATGCAATGTTCAGTCCTTTTCGGTGAAGGTCTGTTTAAAGTTTTCAGTGTGAAAATCTAATGTGTGGACAGTTTAGCTGTACTCTAACTCTAAGGTAGCATAGATTTATTCGACCCAACTGCAAATTGGCAAAGACCAAAAAATTGAGTAGAGTGTAAGTCAGTTAGATATTTTGATCGTATTTAATGAGGCACTGTGTGTCAAGGAGCTTCTAGTTCAAGGCTGAACTACCAGTATGCCACTTAGGAGGTTGAGATGGCTGTGGAAGGAATCAGGTCTGTAGAGGTAATAATCGTGGCTGTAAAGCGCTTCTAAATTGTCAAGCACTATCATGAAAGCCGCGAAGCGCCGCAGAAGGAGTGTGCAACAGCTCTAAATAAAGTAAATCAAGAGTAAATTCAAATCAAGCCAAAGCACCGACCTCGAGTCCTTGCCAGGCCTCCAACAAGACCAGTCTTTCCTCCTTGTCCTCCGACACCTTGAGCTCCAAGTTGGCATCTCTGTACACAGCCCGAGACTTGTCTAGTGCACGGTCACCTGGCACCGTCAGCTCAAACCTGGCAAAGCTGATCCAAACCTGCACAAGGATACAGTAGTCAAGAGGTTAGTCATACAGTAGTCAAGAGGTTAGTCATACAGTAGTCAGAGGTCAGTCATACATTAGTCAAAAGGTTAGTCATACAGTAGTCAAGAGGTTAGTGATACAGTAGTCAAGAGGTTAGTCATACAGTAGTCATGAGGTAAGTGATACAGTAGTCAAGAAGTTAGTGATACAGTAGTCAGAGGTTAGTGAGTTGTTCTCTCAATTCAAATGTCCCAGATTTGATTTTTCGTCTGGGTCCGGGTGTGTAGACTTAGATTATGATATGATATATGATATGATATGATATGATATGATATGATATGATATGATATGATATGATATGATATCCTTTTGGTCTTTTACCTGTTCTTGTCATCTCTGACTTTTCTAGACTTTGTACATACAGGACATGCTGGGGTTAGCTACGTGAAAATAGCCCAGTGTCCCACCTGTACATAGGGTCTGTGGTAGTGTTAGGTTACACTCCTAAGTAAGTTTGGTCTACTCAGTTCTAATGTTAGTCTACAACGGTTGATGGTCTCATATCCTCTTCCCAATTTGTTTTCTCCACTATATAAATATTTGCATTGTAATGCTGTTTGTACATGCAGGTTGCACTCGGGTTGACTAGGCTAAAATACCTGAGTGTCCTGTCTGTAAGTAGGGTCTGTAGTGTCTAGAGCTTTTTGGATGGGCGCTACAGAAATAAACTATATTATCGATTTGAGAGTATTTTCTTATCCACCAACAGGTGCACTCTTGGAAAAGGTACTTTGTCATGACTTTCTCACCTCACCCAGGTGTAAAATGGGTACCTGACTATAGACTAAGATCTTGTTAGTTTGTTGGTATGAGTGCTGGGCGCCGACCAAGGCAGCACTACCAGTATGCCTCCCAGGAGGTTGAGATGGCTTTGGAATGAAACAGGTCTGTCGGGGAAATAGTGGCTATAAAGCGCTTTGAGCTTGCCGTAGAGCAGAGAAAAGCGCTATATAAAGGCTATCTATTATTATTATAGTGTCTAGAGCTTTTTGGATAGGCGCTACAGAAATAAACTATATTATTATCATTAGTGTTACCTTGACGTGCTGAGTCCTCTCCAGCAGCCTCTTGTACAGGGTGCGGGCCCTGGGGTACTCCTCCTGCTCCAGCTCAAAGTCGATGTAGGCCTTCCACAGCACCTCAGGCATGTCCAGCCTGGACTGGCTGATGGACAACTCCAAGATGGAACGGGCTCGCTCGATGTCACCCAGGATGGTCTCCAACTCTGCATACTGGGGAGATACACAAAATATATGTTGTTATCAGGTACAAGGTATGAGTTATTCTCTCTTCAAGTGGTCCAATAGACCTACAGAGCCATAACAGTCTAGCTCTGCAACCTGGGACTGGAGGGCCTTCAAATTGGCCCCTTGTTCATGCAATTGTGCAATGCAGTCACAAGACCCCTCTGGACCAAAACATAAAATATATAACTATACATAGGCGAACAAAATGGCCAATAGGCGCTGCTCTGTGGCGATTGCATGTTGGCGTCAGCGAAAAGCAGAGCTCAACTCATAACACCAAAGCGAATTTCCCTGAGACGGTATGAAAACAGTATAAAAAAATACAAGCAACATAGACTCAAGATGATTTTCCAGCTCTTGACTACTGTGGAAATACAAATCACATATCATATTACTATAAGCTGCTTCCTGTCCAACAATGGACAAAGCGTTGCCTTTAATGTGTAATTTTAGAATTTTGTTTCTAACAAAGTACCGGTAAATTCAAAATTCATATAAATGTATTGGAAGATGAATTATGAGAAAGTTGAGTTTGCACATGAAAAGCTAAGTTTGGGATGATGTGTACATTGCGGTAATCACCGTAACACCAGGAACATGAAAACTTTGATCAGCCCTACCGAGACAAGGTACATGGCGTTAAAAAAATTAATAAATAATAAACAAACCTTCATCCAGGTGGTGCAGTTTTCCGGACCAAACTCGAGAAACTTCTGGTACAGCATTCGGCAGCGGTCAAACTCTCTCAACTGAAGCTCCAGGTCAATGTAGCCTCGGAACAATTTGTTCTTTGGACATTTCCCGATAGCTGCACCCTGCAGGGAAGAAAAAAAAAAAAACTTAAACAAAATAGTATGGGTGGATCATAAAGTTTGTCATGTGCTGATCTACATTCAGTAAAATCCCTTCTTAAATGACAAAACCACAATGGAAATGGACATAATTTCCAAGTCACTGTCGCATAATGGCACTTTATGCCTTAACACATAGATTCAAACTACCTTTCACCTGACAGAGAGCAAAGAGCACCTAAAAGACAATTCGCACACATACACACAGGTAACCTGCAAACATCACAAATTTCAAGAGAGATCAAATAGAACTAACCCCCCAAAAAAACAAAGAACACACAATAGAAAGATGAAAAAAACATTACACACACACAAAATCAAATTTAAAGAAAAAAAAGGAACAAAACTTTATGATATTACACTGCTTACTTCATGTACCTTCAACACATGCATCTACAACAGTGTGTGCAATAAACAAAAACAACCTGCACATACATACCAACACTTTCCGGGCTCCATTGAGGTTCTTTTGCCTGATCTCAAACTGCGCCAACATGAGCCAGATCTTGGCAAAGGTGAACGTCTTGTGTGGAATGATGTCCAGGCAAGCCTTGTAGACTTCCCGGGCGCGCTCAAAGTCCTCCGCCTCCAGTTCCTCATACAGGGCATAGTTGATCCACAGGTAGATGTAGCGTCTCCACAACCGCTTCACCTGGACAAGTCAACATTCAGGTTCATTTTTACAAGGAAACAGTTATGATCAATGTAAGAACAATGTGTAATTTGCCCTGGGGTCTATGTACACAGGTAGATGTAGTGTCTCCACAGCCGCTTCACCTGGACAAGTCACCATTAATAATATAATAATAATAAAGATCACTTATATAGTGCTCACCCCTCAGTCGGCTCTGAGCGCTTTGCAATGACACTGTCCGTCACTCATTCACACAACATCAATTAATGCAAAACACAATAAAAGTACAATAGATAATTCAGGTTCATTTTACAAGGAAACAGTTATGAAGAATGTAAGAACAAAGTGTAATTCGCCCTGGAGTCCCTGTGCACAGGTAGATGTAGCGTCTCCACAGCCGCTTCAACTGGACAAGTCAACATTCAGGGTCATTTGACAAGGAAACAGTTAGGACCAATGTAAGAACATGTTAGACCAACAAAGTGTAATTTGCCCTTGAGTCTATGTGCACAGGTAAGCATAGACAACTAAAAATAACAGTACCATAGTAGAAAGAAAACCAAACACGCATACTGTGTCCAATCAGAACCAAGGCCAATGATATAGTTCTCCTCGATTGGTTTAATCTCTATAGCGAGATATGTTAATAGCGGCATCCTCTCTATAGTGACACGGTGCCCGATTTGATTCCATATGTTCATAGCACTCTCAACCTCCTGGGAGGCATACTAGTAGTTCTGCTTGATCGGCACCCACACCAACATTCCCAAGCCACAAGGGACTTTTGTTTTCTTTCACAAGCAAGTTTCTTACCTTAGAGGGTGGAAGGTTTGCAATAGCCTTCTCGTAGGTGTCCCTGACTAGATCCACATCCCCGTCAGATTCCATCAGTCTCAGCAAGTCAAACCAGGCATCATAGTTCATGGGATTGGAATTCACCTCCTGAGGAGTGGATATTGGAACATTAGAAAGAATTTCTAGAGATAAGAAAAATGCATATAGACAAATTCCTGCCAACTTAAAACTGCACCTCATGAAAATAAGATTCGAAAATGTTGAATATTTTCTAAAGATAAATCATACATTTCTGCGAACTTAAATATTTTTTCACTATCTATGAAAAATCAAACTTTACAGAAACTTAAACAAACACAAGAAAAACACCTTGGGAGTTCTTAAAAACCCAACTACAGTAAATTCTCATAATCTTCAAATATACGGCAGCCTAGTTTAGAAACAAGCAATGAAATGCCTTGATGATAACAGAAACCTATCAAAGAAAAAAATCAACAAGCTACCACAAAACGAACAAGGCAAATCCTTGAATCCATCATTCACATTTCATTAACGGTCTTATAAAACAGTAATTCATCAAACTATCATCTTTCAGGATATTTTTAACATCCTTTTGAGATCTTTTGCTTTGATCTCTAGACTGGGGGTCTGGGACCCCTTATATGATTTTATTAGATCTGAACCATGTAGATCCCTCAGTGAATTAAGGTACCCTTGACAAAGCTCACTATGCAATAGAGCTTGTTAGTGTAGTGAGACTAAAGTGATTTGAATTTTCCCTTAGTGTTAAGAAGAGCGCTATATGAATCAGTCATTAGTACTATAGTCCTCAGTCAAGTCTACGCACCTCTTCATATTTGAACCTCCTTTTGTTGACAATGACATCTTCTATGGCGGCTCGGCTGCCAAACTTTTTCTCGTGGACTGTGTAGTGTTTGTAGACCTCTTCACACTGGTCCTTGGCTAGGTGGTCCAGAGCATACTTGTACACCACTCGGGCACGCTCGTGCTGGGAAAAGGGCAAAAACAATTATTTAAATAATAATGGAGATGATTAACTAGTCAACCACTATTACAGATTCTTTTTGCCAAACTTATAAAAGATTATGAACAATAATAATAATAATAATAGATAGCATTTATATAGCGCTTATCACATTCTCTGTGTGGTTTGCACTGAAGTTGCTCGATAGCCGAAATTTGATAAAAAGTGACAGTGTCTTTATACAGGCAAGTAGTGTATCTAATTTGAGATAACAACAAGCAATATGAACTAACTAATCAATTACTATTACATATTCTGACTTTTCCCCCAAACTTATAAGACTATGAACAATGTCTAAAAATGTTCCCACAGAAGTTGCCAAATATCTGACATTTGATAAAAATGACAAGTGACTTATCAGCTTGGGAAGGAAACAAAAGCAACAGAACCAATATAAAAAAAAGTGTTCCAACATCCACTACACATTGATTCTCTCTCTTGTGTGTGAATACAAGCAAGAGCCTGCCGCACCTCTCTCTGTGTCTCCTCAAACTTTGCAAAGGCAATGAGCAGCTGCTCACTCATGTTGTCCTCCCCAAAGAACTCCACTGCCCTCTCGTAAATGGTGCGGGCACTGTTGATGTAGCTGTTCTTCTCCTCAAACTTGGCGTACTTGATCCAGTTCTTCACCTCCGGATGAACCAGGACGAGTGCCATAGTCAAGGAAACAACACAATTGGCATGGATGGACAAAGAAGATTGAAGGTGTTATAGTAAAAAATACTGTTGTCCAAGGAAATACTGTTGTCTGTTCATCTGTTTTGTCACATGTCTTTATGTCCACAAGGACCTGCATGGCCCTAACATAGAGCAGTAGGAAAAAACATGACTAAAAAGGATATATCTCTCATAGATGGCCCTGGCTCTATTCAGTTCCTTGTTGCGGAGTTCAAAATTGATGAAAGAATGCCATGCTTGCTCCTCAGGTTCCCACTCCATCCATCGCTCAAACACTTGGCGGGCACCTTGATGAAAGACACACATATGAATGTTTTTAAAACTATAAACAATGATGACATTATCAAAATACTGTCAACTTGTCACAGAGAACAACATTGCACTCAGGGCATTCTGATTCCAAATCTACTGAAAAAAAGAAAAGATCAAAGAGAAGGCAGATTATACCAATATTGTATTTTGGATGCTTTCTCATTTGAAAAAAACAATCTTGAGGAACTTCTTCTACTCAATCCAGCAGCCTTTAAGCCGTGAAATAAAATGTGCAGGTTTTTCAGAACTGTTCAGAGGTGGAGTATAAGGTTGTAGTGAGAAAAAGGGTTGTGTAAATCGGCTATTATTACCTGATGATAGAGGACAAGGTTATTGAGAAACCAGTTAAACTTGCCTGCTATGTTCGACAGCATTTCTTCCATGTAAGTGTACTTGTACCAAAACTGGTTAGCCCTGGGCAGAACTGTCACTGCTCTGTCCCAAATGTTGCGAGCATGATTGATTTGTCGGCACCTGATCCAAGGAAGATATTTTGTTACAAAAATCATTTCTTCACAAAGAAAGGTGGAGCATTCAAAAAACAAGCATCAAAGAATGAAAAGAATATCGCTTTATTTTTTGTTCGCATAAAATTGTTTGAACTTGTCCAGTATTTCATAGGGATTCACAATCCTTACATAACGTTAAAAGTTCAAACAATCACATTATAACTTAACAACAGGTTATATCAACATCAGCTTATCAGCAACATAAACATTGGATAAGAAGAGTCTCTGATTGTATTGGTATAGCTACAAAGGTATTTAGTACACTGTGAAACTGTTCAGGCCTTGGGAATAACTATTTCCAATGTTGTCTTTTATATGCACCTCATGTGATTGAGTTAAAATGCATTTTGAATTAGACCACAAACTATAAACATCACAAAATATAATATATGCATATTGAGGTAATGTTACACATTCTGGTACATTGGTACATAATGCAGTGCAACACTGTCTTCCTCGTTCTCGATGACAGATCAAACTCTCAGGGTAGTGCCCTTTCTGTAGATCCCTGAGGGACCCTTCTAGTTTGTGTTGCAAACTGGTGGGGTTGGGCCAAACTGTGGTCCTTGGTGGAGCGAAGCATGGGCAGTTCTGGAGGATAAGCAACATCTGAACTGTCAGGAAAGACTCACCTCATTTCCATCTCTGCATATTTGAGCCACACAGTGATGTTCCTGTGGTCCACATCAAGAGCTCTTTCCCAAACAGAGCGAGATCTAGATAGAAACAAGAAAACAGGAATGATTCAAAGCCTGTAGTCTTGCACATTATTAATCCTTTTGTGTAAAGGAAGTGCTGAAAATTTGGTAACTGTTTTGTAGAGTTAATACATTTCACCAGAACAGTACTAACAGAGATTTGGAGAAGACTAACATGAACTATCCATCAATGTAAATGGGTTCTGAGTTGAGTTTTACACCTCTAGCAATACAAACACATAAGAGATGAGAACTGCGTTTGGATATTTGTCTCTGATATGATGAGCTTGAACAGCCATATAAACTGCCCACATGAGAGATTTAAACCCACTGATCTCTGATAAAGCAAATCAAATAAAGAAATGCAAACTTTCAAATGAGCTGTTATGATAACTCAAGGAAAAAGTGAAAGAGCATTGTGTTTGTTTTGTGACTCCCCTTTCGTGTATCACATTATGTTCACTTGTTTCCAAACAATGGATACCTTGGGATCTCCTTTTGACTCTCCTCAAACTGGGCATACTTGATCCAGTTGGGCATGACTCCACGGTTCTTTCTTATGTTATCTTCAAACATCTGTGGAAAACACAAGAAAAGGGCTAGAATTGTTTCGCACAGGGATGGAAAAACAATGCCACAACTCTCCTTTATCAAGAATGTGAATATGATGACAACAACAAAAGATACAGGGTCTTACAGTAACCTATAGCGCAACTGACATGAGATGACAAGCCTTTAATAAAATATGTTAGCAAATAAGTCAATCAAACAAGAATACAGACAAAACCAAACTGTAGGCCTACCTTTCTTTTCCTCATCCTATAGTCTGCTAACTCATCGGGGTCAGAAATCTTTTGTTTGGGAGGCTGAAAGTGAAAGAAAATAAAACCACATTCATTGCAGTGATTGTCTCATGTGATCAGGTGTAATGACTTACCTCAACAAATGAGAATGTAGAAAGTTACATTACATATTAAGGAAATCCTTTCATTCCAAATCACAAATAAGTTTTTAAAAAATGATCTTTAAGTATAAAAAAACAAAGTGCATATTGAACATATTGTTCATAAAAACCAACTCAACATAATTTTGGCATTATATAAAAACACCACAATGATCCTACAATCAGAGGGCAAGAAATCTCTCACTCACGGGAGGCACCAATTCCAGTTCCCTCTCTTTGGCCTCACGGAGTAACTGCTCTGCCGTGATTTGCACAGGGGCGGCCATCTTGTTCTTGACCTGGCGGACAGGGGTACACAAAACAATACATTTAATAAAGACAGCATGTAATAATCTTTACAAATCTAAACCTATTTAGAATTCTCAGCATTAGTTTTGTTACAACGAATAGAAGATAATAAATGTGAAGTGGTAATTTCAGAGGCATACAAACAAAACAATAAATATCTGACTGAAATGAGATTGCAATTGAAAAAAACAACAACTAAGTGTAACTCTGGCTTTTTTGCATCATCATTAAGTCTTGGCCATTGCCTGAATTTATCATTACATAATATGTCTGATCAATATGACACACATCAAAGACAACTATAGAGCCATGGAAATCAACATTTTTTAAAAGTAGAAACGGTCTTACCTTTGCCACACGTGGCATCTTGATTTTTTGTTCACCCGCTGATCCCTCCATTTTGATGCTGAGTCTGCTGCTTGTTTCCTTTATAAGTATGCACTATTTTCACTCCTTAATACGATGTGGATGCTGAAACAATGGACAAAAATGAAAGACACATACCAGCATTTGAGCATACATGATAGTAGTACAGTAGATCTCTTGAAGTAAGCAGAGATACTGATTATAATTGGAGTAATGGGAGGTCTAAACTTCCTATCACTTGCTCAGGATTGGATAGAAGTACAAGAAAGAAGGGTTTAGTTTTGATTTTGGGTTCTTCTTCATGTCATGGGTTAGTAGAGTACATGTAGTTTAACAGTTATGGATAGTAGTAACTCCTGTAACTAACTGTAGATCTAGATCTAAGTCTTGGGTTAGTGATAGATCTAGAATCTAGTTGGTTAGTTACAAATATGTTATTTATGGAGATCTAGATCTACACAATTAGTAGAAGTAGTAGTAGAGGAGAGGGTTGGGGATGATATCTCTAGTCTCTAGATAACTAAAGTCTAGATTTAGATTATTATAGGATAGGGGTGTCGACAACTAAGATGATGGATGTTGGTGATAAAATCTTGATCAAATTGTACAATACAATGATGAGCTGCCTTGTCCTTCTTCTCTTCTTCCATATATGACTGCAGCCTCATAATAGAGGACTTTTGCAATCGCGCAATGTGACTCAGTCTCCGATGCTC
>JAUELK010112290.1:0-11932 GCA_031471215.1 Gastropteron pacificum
CCCCCACACACACACTGCCCCACCCCTATCGCCCCCGTGGACATAGTTCAAGTTCAAATGTTATTTACAAAAAAATCTCGATCCTAGAATTAAGATAAAATTCTCTTTCTCCAAATGTGATGCTCTTGTTTGGAAATGATTGAAATGAGATGAAGGAATGGAAGGAGACTGTGAAAGCACACCTGCCACTTACAGTAGTAGAAGTAGGCCTTGTTTGTTATAATATATGATTATTTGAATCCACTTCTTTGCCTTTTTTTCAGATTGTATGATCCTGCCTCGTCATATAACCCAGCACAATGCATTACATGTACAAGCAGGTGCATCCACCCACTGCAGTGGAGCACTGTATCTATGCTCATTTCTTTAACTGGGATGAGAGAAACCTGATCATAGCAGGAGTAAATCAACTTCATGTGTACAGGCTGAATTCAGAGTCAGAGGTATGTTCACATTTGGAAGAAGAAAAAAATAGGTACATTGTCTTATAGCCTATTAATAATACTTTTATATTATTGTTTTGCTGTTTTATCAGATGGGAATTACCCTCATCGGTGCTCTTTCATTTGATCCTTTATAATTACAATAGGAGGGACCTATGATTTTGATTTTCAATCCATTTTGGTCAATTTTGGAATTATTATATATCATGAATGTACACCACCATTATAAATCTTGTACAAGAAGACAGCAGATTATATATTATATTCTACACCTACTGCTTAATAGTGAGAGGTTTTTAAACAAAATGTGTACCAGGGTTTTTCTTCCTCTGAATGAGTTTGTGTTCATTGCTTAAAGCACTGTAGTACAGTATTTTACATTGTATTTTATGTTTTCTTTTTTGAGAAATGATACACTTTTATCCCTCTGTTTTTTCTTCCATGCAGCTTATCCAAGCTGATGGTACAGTGAAGACAGCGAGCGATCTAGGTAGGTCTATGTGTGAAGTATAATACTTGAGAGAACATTTAAAACATATAAATGATAAGGTAACAACAGTTTTTCTAAAACATTACATGTTCAACGATTGTTTTCAAGTAAGAGTCACTTTTTTTCTTTTCTTTCAATAATTTTTATAGATTTTTGATCGAATCCATGTGTATACTGAATATTATTATTATTATAATAGGGAAATATTTTCAAACAAAATATTTTAACTATATGAGTGTTTTTTCCTATTATAGTCACTTTTATAAAATTTTTTAGAAGAGTACATGTTGAGTCCTCACACATGTCATCCTTTTTGTTCTTTAGTGGAGGATGAAAAGACCCGCCTTGAATGCCTTGCATCGTACAGTCTACATGGCAACATCCAGTCCTTAGATGCTGTCAAACTGGCTGGGGCCCATAGGGATGTTCTCTTGCTCAGCTTTGCAGATGCAAAAGTAAGAAACAATCGTTGTACTGTATTGATAGTAAAGGCAGGGGCTGCCTGCGCCATGTGATGTAGACAGCCCTGGGCTATCTGTGCCATGTAGGTGAATTTAATATAAAACATGTTTGGACTAGATCTATGATAATGATAATATATTTCTATAGCGCACAAATCCACCTAAGTGCTCTAAGGCGCTGTACAATTTAAAAAAACAGTTAGCACAATACAAACACACAAAAATATGTCTCAAACACACACAATACACACACATTCAAATGATGGGACAGTACTGGATCTAACAAAACTGAAAAAAAACTACTCATAATAAGGTCTGAAATCTATAGTGAAACATGTGTTGGAAGATACCAAATGTGTGTTTGGGTTTCATTAAGTTACACCTATGGCACTCCGCTTGGTTACATGTCCTAGTAGGCTAGCACTAAAGTATACTTGTATTGCCATAAAGATGGCTGAAGGGCTGGACTTTTGGGCCCGTGTCACATGATCAGTCACTTGGCTAATACTACATACAATGTACCCCGGGCTGTCTGTACCGCATGGCACAGATAGACACTCTGAATAATGAATTCTCTAAAACAGTGAATATTAGACAATCTCCTTTTTTTTCTTAATTAAAGCCATAATTTGCATAAAATAGGAAATTATTGATTTGTATGAGAGTATTCATTTCGGATTAGAGACCTTTTCCCCTACCTCGTGACTTCACTAAATCAGTATTGTTGTGGAACCGATAAATAAACTACTGCATTGGGTCTCTTTAACATTAAGTCAGATGGTGAGAAAAATATTCAGTTGGTGCTACAAAATGGCAGGTTGTATTTCTGTTTTATATCTTTGCAACTTTAGGGAGCTGGTTTGCTTTTATGAACATGTTATCCGTGCCCATCATTTAAGGTCTCTAAGAACACAACGCTCATTTTGTGAAGATGTTACAAACCCTGAAATGTTGAAACATGATTTAACAACACAATATCGAGTATTTGAAACTAGGGTCCATAACCAAAACAATTCCCTTTGCTTCTCTTTCAGCTGTCAGTTGTAGAATACGACCCAAGTACACATGAACTGAAGACCTGTTCTCTACATCAGTTTGAAGAACCAGAGTTACGGGTAAGTTGATCTGGGTTTGTTGTAAGTTTGTTTTCATGCTGTTTTTGGATCAGATGATACAACCAATGCTATGTAATGGCTATTTGTAATAGTGATACATTTTACTCTTTTTATCATTGTTGTCTTTCGTGAACGATGAAGATGGAGCTTCATTGTTCTGGTGAAAGGATTAAGGAATCAGGCCCTATATATAAATGATATTAGTACAGAATGGACAATCTTTCAACATTTTCTTTTCCTATGCATCTTATGTTATACAATTGTTTTGCAGTATTCTTCCTAGACCACAGCTTCAATAATTGAAGATTAATGTGGCTGTGCTTCCGGTTTGTGTAGTTAGTTAAAATGTTTCGGAGTCAGTGCGGTAATGATAATAATGATACATCACACTTCTATTGGGCATTCACATGAATGCTCAATGTGCATTGCAATTCCATTTGAACCGTAAAGACAAGTCACTAAAACATACACAAACATGCAGTAGTTGCATCTGACGGTGTGGCTTTGTAATTTCCTCCACATTGAGTATACTATTGGTTGTACTTTCTGTATCCCCACACTATCGTCAGGGAGGATACACCTCATCTCACCACCTGCCAATCATCCGAGTGGACCCAGACGGCCGCTGTGCTGGCATGCTCATCTACGGTACGCATCTGGTGGTGCTGCCCTTCAGAAAAGAAATTGCTATGGAAGAGCTGGATACTCTGCATGGAGCGAGCAGCAGGTCTGAGAATAATAATAATGACAATAATTGAGTTAATTTTTATAGCTCTTTTCCCTGATGCGACAGGCTTAAAACACTTTACAATAAGTAGGGCCTACATGGCACAATAATCAACAAACAAACAATAAAGTCTTGAGCCTGTTTTGTTTAAGTTAAAAATATCAAGGTAAGATATGATAAGACTTAATTTATTATCTCATTCATGTAAAATACGTCTTCACAACCAAATCATGAAAAGTAAAAGAGAATAAGGTTAGTTATAGTTACTCAATAATTTTGATGTGTGTCAATTACTCAGATTGTCTTGACAACCAAGTCATGAAAAGTAAAAAAGAAAAAGCTTCATCATAGTCACTCAATCATTTTGATGTGTGTTAATTGCTCAGGTTGTCTTGACAACCAAGTCATGAAAAGTGAATGAGAATAAGATGATTTCTGGAAACTCAATAATAGTGATGTGTGTCGTTTGCTCAGGCTGTCTTCATATATAGTAACTCAATAATATTGCTGTGTGTGTCAATTGCTCAGGTCCCCCATCATGTCGTCATACACCATTGATCTGAGGAAGATGGATGAGAAGATTATCAACATTGTAGACATCCAGTTCCTGCACGGCTACTTTGAGCCCACTGTGTTCATCCTCTATGAGCCCCTAGCCACTTGGTCTGGGTAAGTGCAAATACAGTGGAGCCTTCTTTTTCTTCTTCTTTATTTTCTCGATGACAGTTGTAGTTCAAACTCTCGGGTTGGTGCCCTCTATAAAATGTAGGCTTTTCTGTTGATCATCGAATTATCCTTCTAGTTTCTGGACTCGCTTAAAATAGAATCTGGTTTAAATAAAATGAACTTTTTGGTCCGGTCATGTTATTTTCTTTTTTTTCCTAAGACAAAATGACAAGATAAAAACCTTACTTAAGATCCACTTTTTTTCTGGACCAATGACCAATGGAGTTCATCGTAAGCAGACTCCGATGCGAGCTTCTTCACTTTTGTATTCTGACAATTCTGTGTTCTGTTCTTTGCAGAAGCTTGTAAAAAAATTGTCTATGAAATCGATTAAAGATGTATGTGACATTGTTTGTTTGAAGTATGGAATTGTGTATCATGAGAATTGTAATTCATGTATGCCTTCTTCATATAATTAGGAGGACGGCAGTGCGGACTGACACATGCAGCATTGTGGCCATCTCATTGAACATCCAGCAAAAAGTGCATCCAGTCATCTGGTCCCAGGCCAGCCTTCCCTATGACTGCTTCAGCGTATGCCCCATTGCCAAGCCCATTGGTGAGACAGTGTTTTTGGTGTCAGTGGAGTAATGAAACATTTTTGTTTTTTCAGTTCAGGTTTTCCACCACAGAATTTGATCGTGTAAGAGATGAAACCTATGTTTTAATGTCCGTCTCTGATGGGACAGGGGTGAACAGCCATATAGACTGCCCAATGTGCAAATGGGCAAGTCCAGGCGCAACCCAAATAGGGCCAAGTACGGAATGAGTTAATGTTACTTTGCATTTTTAACAATGTACCACATTCCGTGTTTGCATTTCACCAGGCGGCGTCGTCATTTTTGCCGCCAACTCCATCCTGTACCTGAATCAGAGTGTGCCCCCATTTGGAGTGTCCCTGAACTGTTTAGCAGAGGCATCCTCCTCTTTCCCACTGCGTAAGTCTTTTTGTTTGTTTTAGTTTTACACCCCTAGCGACACTTTTTAAATCATATAAGAGGTGTGACCTACGTTTTAACATCCGTCTCAGATAGGACGGGGGTGGCAGCCATGAAAACTGCCCACACGACCTATGTCCAAAAAGTTGGAAATCAAACTCGTTTACCATTCAACCATCGTGCGGCCCTAAGTAATTCTATAGAGGATTTGTGCACGTTCATTTAATGATATAGTGTACTGTCGATGCTAAGATATGGGTGAATAATTATGTTTGCATTATGTGGATAACAAAACCAGTATTGATAAATAATTATATGATTATAATTTTAAGCTTCTGAATTGTTGGACATCCTGACCGTTCTTATGTTCTAAGATGCAGGAATAGTAAGTTGATATCCCTTTCTTTGTTTTTTGTTTGTGTGTGTGTTTTGATTGTTCATTTGGAAGCAAATTGTCATGTTTAGGATTCTAATACTATTGAGTTTTGTTGTTGTTGTTAGTCTGTAGATTTGATTGCTGTGTATTCCAGTAACCTCCAGGAAATTCTCCCAGTCTAAACACAAATGTGTCTGTTCATTTATTGAGAAATTTAGTCTTCCAGCACCATGTCCAAACACTATTTAAATGATTTATATTGTACTGTCATGTATTATGTTTCGTTTATGTTGATCTAGTCCAACATGTGTGGTAGTATTATACTCCTTTACATATACTATGTTTATTGTTTTGCTAACAAACGGCTCATACCAAATTTCCATGATTGGATCAATAAAGTTCATCTTGTCTTATCTTATCTTATCTTAATTTTTGTGTTTCCAGAGTTACAAGAGAATGTCCAGTGCAGTCTGGACTGCTCCCGCTACTCTCTCATCTCAAAGGACAGACTGGTCCTTTCACTCAGCGGTGGTGAACTGTGAGTACTGTTCTTTCTCTCAGGGGCGTAAATTGTATTGTATTATATACACTTTCTTCATCCCTTCTCAGGGAAATTTGCCTTAGTGTTCTGAGCTCCGCTTTTCGCTGAAGCCAACACGCAGTCGTCACAGAGCGGCGCCTATCGGCCATTATATTTTCGGGGGGACAAGGGTTCAAATGCCTTAGGATTATTAACTTGTGATGCCTGTGATTATTTTCACTTTTCACATCATCTCCGATTTACATCCCTATTCATTGTTTACTCTTAACTAGTCAAGCTCACTCGCTCTCTCTCTCACTGCTACCTCCATCATGTACACTATGTTTTTAAGGATCTCAAATAAAGCTAAAAGTGCCTTTCTATGATATGATATATTCATTTTCACTTTGACAGTGTTTTGTTTGTTGCTATTCCTTCGGGAATATTAGGCATTTCTCATCATCATAGCATGGTATGATATAGAATTGTGTAAGCATATATGTATTCTTCATACTTTTTCGCCCCTCATCAGGAAAAATTCGCCTTTGCTTTCTTATTATGAGCTCTGCTTATCGCTGAATCAAACAAGCAATTGCCATAGTCGCACCTATTTATGTTTTTAAACTGTGATGTTTTTTTTTCTTCTTGTTTTTGCTTACCTTGCCTACCCACTGTTTCCTTAGGTATGTCCTAACCTTGGTGGTGGATGGGATGCGCTGTGTGAGAGGATTTCACTTTGACAGGGCTGCCTCCAGTGTGCTCACCACATGTGTTAGTATCCCTTTTTGTTTGATTCTTTCCTCGTAGGGGAACCCCATACCTTTGACTCAAGAGGCCAACAAGCTGACCATTGGACCACCAGATCACATGTCTTACACCCCTAATGACACAATGAGATTATATGAGGTGGGACCTACATTTTAACGACCGTCTCTGATAGGATGGGGGTAGACGGCCATATAAACTGCCCACATGACTCATGTTTGAGTTTTACACCCCCAGTGACACAATAAGATTATACAAGAGGTGGGATCTAGTTTTAACGTCCGTCTCCGATAGGACGGGGTTGGACAGCCATATACAAACTGCCCACATGACCCACCTTCAGAATGCCCTCAGAGGGATTCGAACTCGGGTCACCTGCTTGGAGACCAACCGTGTTAACTGTTTGGCGTCCTATAAGTGTGTCTTACCCTCAATGAAAATAGACCCATTGCTTTTTTTAACCATATATTTAGTTTCAATCTTTTTTCTTTTTAGAAGTGATAATGAATTCATAGAGAGCATTATTTTTCCACCTTTCCCTGATTTTTGGTGTGATTTTATCTGATTATCTCCGTTTTTATTTTTGTTGTGTATGGGCGCTGATTTCTTGATGGTCATGAAGTTCTGTTAAATGATGATCCATCTCTGATGGATAGTGTCAATATCTTTTATATAACCTTTGTGACATACAAATAAGATAAGATCAGATTAGATACTTTATTCATCTTTGAGGGAAATTCGTTTGGGATCATGTATCAAAGACAATACATAATCAATAATACAAAATGCCAAGACATGACAGAGATATAGACAATAATAAAAGAAATATCAAATATAATGACATACATAGTGAAATACATGGTATGAATGCATAGTGAGAATGTTCAGTCATCATTATTGTGTTTATTGCATATATCTCACCTTTCAGATGTGCACGTGCGGCGACAACTATCTGTTCTTGGGCTCCCGACTAGGGAACTCTTTGTTGCTGAAATACATAGAGAAGTTGTCCGGCCAGGTGATTCAGGCAGAGGAGAAACGTTCTGGGGCACCAGTCAGCAAGAAGAGAAGAGTAGAGGGACTTGAACAGCTGGGTCAGTAGTGTTCTGCTTATGTCTGCTCTTCTAAATAAATAAATAACTGCAGGTTTATATGGCGCATTTTCAGTCTTGTTCTGCTTATGTCTCTTGTAAATAAATAAATTATAGTCAGTGTTTATGGTGCATTTTCAGTCTTGTTCTGCTTATGTCTCTTGTAAATAAATAAATAATAGTCAGTTTTTATGGTGCATTTTCAGTCTTGTTCTGCTTATGTCTCTTATAAATATATAATAGCCGGTTTGTATGGCGCATTTTCTCGCTCTACAGCAAGCTCAAAGCGCTTCACAGCATATTAATACCCTGACAGACCTGTTTCATTCTGAAACCATCTCAACATCCTTGGAGGCAAACTGATAGTGCTGCCCATGGGCACCCATACAAACATGCTGTTACAATAATTGTTGCGAATGCAATATTATAATTAAGCTAGATCATATACTTTGCTGTTCTGTTGTCAAGAATGGAAAAAGGAGGCTGAAATTACTTCAGATGCTGCTCACAATTTGTAAATTCTATTTGATTCTTGGTATGTTCCAAAATGGCTCTTTAAAGAGGCATTCTTCCAGTATGTTAAAGAATTGTGTTTGTTGTTTTTCTTAAGTCACCTCTCCCTCCCTTCTCTATGTCCAGCCTCTGATGTGACTGAGATTGACAATGTGGATGAGCTGGAGGTGTATGGCACAGATGAAAGCCAGCCAGGGACCATGATTGCTTCCTATGTTTTTGAGGTAATGGAAAAGTTTCACCTCACCTGTCAGCAGCATCATTGTGTTCAGTGTTCGCTGCCACACTTGAAGATGCAACAATCCGTCTCCACTTTCCTCCATTCAGACTGTCTCTGGAGACCCTTTGTAGTTTCAGTCCCAAGAGATTTTGCTTGATGTAGGAGGAGAATTTCTGTGTTTCGAAATGTAGAACATGTACATGTTTGATTAGACTTTTTAAAATTGAAAAAAAAGTCACCAGTTTACATGTTACCGTATATATATAATGTAAAAATCTAAGCATTTTTAGACAACTGATTGTCTTCTTGCCTTGTGGAATAACATCACACAACTTTCTCTAGATGTAATTCTTCCTGAACATCTGAAGAAAAATGGATTTATTGATGAGGGAAGTATAAGATGTTAGAACATATTGAAAGAAAAAATATTTTTAAAATCCCTCCTTCTAACTGAACTTGAATTGGCCCTACTGGATGTCACAGTGCCTTAAAGCATGATAACATGGATTTGTGTGCTCAATAAATGACATCATCATCATCATCGTCGTTGTTGTTGTCGTCGTAGTCTTCGCCATCACTGTTTGAGCTCAGCCACCGACAGGAATCGGGCAAAATTGCTCTCATTTATCACACGATTTTTATTGGATTTTTGAAAATTAAATTCTTTTATCTTCGAAATATTCAATGTGTTGTGATAGTTTGTGTTTAAATGACGGAAACATTTTTTGTCATGGTGATGGTGAATGAGAGGCGATTGCGTGTGACTGAGGCATGCAAGTTCTTAAAATACAATGTAAAGCGCTTTGGGCCCACTTTGTGGGCTAAAGCTCTATATAAATAATGTTATTCTTATTCTTATATTATTATTGTCATGGTCTTTCAGGTGTGTGACAACATCTGGAACTTGGGGCCGTGTGGTCAGGTGGCCATGGGCCAGCCAGCCTTCCTCTCAGAGGAGTACAACAATCACCTGGACCCAGACCTAGAGCTGGTCTCCACCTCTGGACACGGCAAGAATGGCTCCATCTCAGTCCTGCAGGTGAGGACAATTTTCTAGACTTTTCTCAAATCTATTTGTATTTTATAATTTTTGCTCATCTCTGCTCAACGAAATTTGCAGTAATAATAATAGTAATAAGTGTATTTCTAACACACACTTTTCCCACTGTGTGGGCTCAAGGCGCACAATGGTAATATTACAACTAGTACTACTACAAATACAGTAGTGTTATGAGCTCTGCTTTTCATGGTGTGATGTATTTTGTTCCCCATAAAATATCAATTTTGTTGAGTTTGGCCAAGAAACTGTATGCCCTTTAAGTCAGTTTGATTCGACATGCCTATTTGTTCTTCAACCTTTAGTATTATATCATTTTTGTTGCTATAGTTTGGCCAAGATACTTAATGGCCTTCAAGTTAGTTAGATTAGAGATACCTTTTTTTTTCTTCAACCGATAGTCATATATAATTGTTCTTGCTAAAGTTTGGACTATTCAACATGAATCATCCATTTCCCTACATTATAAGAAAAAAGATTCAGATGTCACTGTTTTCTTTGAAACCAAATGTGCCGAGTTTGACTCTTTGAGTTTTCCCAACCCAATTTCAGCGCAGCATCAGACCTCAGGTGGTGACCACCTTCTCAATATCGGGCTGTATCGACCTGTGGACAGTGTACGCCCCTCCAGCCCTCCCCCTAGTGGACTCTCAGGATGACAAGGAAGAGGAGGAGGAGGAAGAGAAGAAATCAGGGGAGGGGGACGAGGAGGAGGAGGAGAAGGAGAAGGAAAGCAAGGAAGAGCCTGAGAGTGTACCGAAAAATGTCACTGGCGGTCACTCGTACCTTGTGCTCAGTCGCAGGGATTCTAGCATGGCAAGTTCTGTTTTATATTCTATGATCTTATAGTATAGAGGAAATCTGATTACTGGTAAATATATTATGAAATACATGTAGAAATGTAATTCAGTCATAAGATGGTAAAACAGTGTAACTTAGGATTCAATGTCTCTGAAGAAGAGCCAACCTTCTTTTTTGAGTGTGTTGTAATGCCTGTATCAAGTAAGTTATTGGATGAGGCAAGTGCAAACAGGAATTTGCTTACTCAAGTCTTCAGTAGACACAGAGAAGATAAGCAGCCTTCACAGAGATAGAGTCATGATGAAATCTGCTCAAAGGATTTTAAATAATGAATAAAGATCATACAAGTTGAACTGTATTAATCCATTCCCATGGAAATATCTGGTTAGGATGTATTGCCTGACATGTGGACACAACAAAATAACATTGACTTAAATAAGATATGAAGCTTTCACATAGACCACTACGAGGTGCACCGTCACACAGACAAACTAACAGTAGGCATACATTCAAACCATAATAATCATAAAGCTCTACAAACAAGCACACAAACAATCTACATATAGATTTACATTTTGAATTCCCTCTTGCTCTCATTATCACACTTGTGACAAGGCCATGTTGTTGTTGTGATCAGGCACAATTTATGAGCTATACGCTCTTCAAGTGGTCCGATGGACCTACAGAGCCATGGCAGTCTAGCTCTGCAACTTGGGACTGGAGGGCCTTCAAATTGGCCCCTTGTTCATGCAGTCACAAGACCCCTCCGGACCAGATAACTGCTATGTGCAATGCAATCATTGAGTTGATACTGCCTATGTTAATGCAACGTTTGGGACATTTATGATTGCAGCCATGATTTAGGACTGAACCAGGTGTATATCACATCATTTTCTGTAGCCCTTGTGCTTAAACTTGTGTGAAAGAATTCACAAAGTTGACCACAGCACACGGGCAACGCGTGTTGGAGTAAACCGCTCAAGTCTGAATGATCCAACTTACTGGAAGAAGAAGAAGAAGAAGAAGAAGAAGAAGAGGTGCACCGTCACACAGACAAACTAATAGTAGGCATACATTCAAACAAGCACACAAATCATCTACATATAGATTTACATTTTGATTTCCCTCTTGCTCACATTATCACACCACTAGTGACAAGGCCATGTTAACTGTGAACGACTGTCCCCAGGTGCTGGAGACAGGTGCGGAGATCAATGAGCTGGACCACAGTGGGTTCAGCACGGAGACCTCCACCGTCTTTGTGGGCAACATTGGCAAGCAGAGGTACATCCTGCAGGTCTCGCCTACAACCATCAGACTGCTAGAAGGAAGTGAGTGCACCAATGTCTTGTCACAGGACTATGCAATATTTATTTAATTTTATAAACGCTCAGAGCTGACTGAGGGATGTGCGCTTTATAAGTGATCTTTATTATTTATGATTAATATTCTTTTGTATACTGTCTTCATCCCTTGTCAGGGAAATTCACCTCAGTGTAATGGGCTTTGCTTTTCCCTGAAGCCAACACGCAGTCTGCACAGAGCAGTGCCTATCGGACGTTTTCCATTTTGAGAGAGGGGTTATGATAGGGTTTAATTTCCATTACTGATGTCTGAACAAGATTCTCATCTTTAGTTTAATCATTTATTGGACAAAGACAATGACAGTTCACAACTGGACAGAGGAAT
>JAUELK010112401.1:0-11931 GCA_031471215.1 Gastropteron pacificum
TTTCTAATTGCTTTTGTTTATCATGTGTGTACGGGTCCCAGACGCAACCGCTGTATTCAATGACTGGCCTCACATACATTTTTCATTTTATAGCATTTAGCTTTAATAGATGGTGGACAAGATGATGTGTATGTCTTTTTAAGAACCCTAGAGTTTTACTTGCTTTTTTTTACATATTATTGTCTCTGTGGATGTTCCACTTCATTTTTTCGTCTCTATGGTGACTCCAAGGTATTTTGCTTTATTTGTTTGAGCTAGTTTTTCTTTATGAATGAAGTAGTCAGATGCAATTTTGTCTGTTTTATTTGTTATTCTAATAAGTTGACAATTTTGGGGGTGGAATTCCGTTTTCCAGTCACTTTCCCACTTTTCTAGGGCCTCGAGATCTTTTTGTAAAATAGTTTGATCCTCTTTATTCTTTATTTCTCTTACTAAGCTGTCATCCACAAATAATCTAATGTTTGTGCCTGGGGATAAACAATCAGGCATGTCATTTTATATATATATTAAGAATAATAAGGGGCCTATAACTGTTCCTTGTGGGACGCCTGACAGGACAGGTTTTGGTTTTGATTCCTTACCATCTACTAGAAATCTATCACCTTTTGGTGCCTATTATTTAAAAAAGATTTTGACCACAATAGTGTCTCTCCTTTTATTCCCAGGTGATTAATTTTGGATAATAAGTTGTTATGGTGGACTTTGTCAAAAGCTTTTGATAAATCTAAAAGTATTGCATCTGTCTGTCCATTCTTTTCTATTGTATCTAGATCTAGATCTATTATATAAAATCTTTACATGTTGTTATTAGTTGGCTCTCACAAGATCTTTTTAATCTGAAACCATGTTGGATGTTAGTGAGTAATTTATTTGTATCCAAATAATCCATAATGGAGCTATAAATATGTTCTTATCATTTGCAAGTTACCAATGTTAATGAAACAGGTCTATAATTCTCTGGGTTTAGTTTATCACCTTTTTTTTAAACAAAGGAACAATTTTAGCCTCGCTCCAATCTTGGGGTACTTGGCCTTAATATACTAATATAGGATAGGGACTAGAGTAGAGATCTAGATCTATAACTATAATGTATAGAATCTAGTCTAATATAAGAGACTATGCTGCATTATTGCTAGCTAGGCTAGAGTCTAGATCTAGACTAGATCTACAACTTACCAACTTACTGTAATAATATGTCATTCGTTTCACAAGAGGTTTTGCATACTATTACTAGATCTACATAAGAGTAAGAGTAAGATCTACATGTAGATCTATCGAGATTCTAGATCTAGACATTGGACTCGGTTTGTGTACAATGGTAGTGTACCTACTGATAAGCTGAATAACTACATGACTTCCTATTCGTAGTAGTAGTAGTAGTAGTAGTTGGCCTACACCCAAGAGCGAGTACTACTCGGCCTAGGCTACAACAAGGCTCTCTTGGCCTACACTTATCTACTAGTCTAGTACTAGTCTTTGGCCCTACTATATTATAAATGAGCCGAGGTCAAAAGGTCCGAGTGTCAAAGTGGGTGTTTTGTTTTTTCAAAAATCAATTGGAATGAATTTCCAGCTCGTTTTTTACTCTTATACTTATATCATGTTTTCATAATTTTGCATAACGAGATAGTGTGCGATTTGGATTTGGGAACCAATGACAATGGATCTTTAATAATTTGTCTTATTATAAAATGAAAAAGAAGGTTTTTTTTCACATGCTTTTTTTACAAAGAAATATAGACTAGGGGCACAGATATAGGCCAAGTGGCATGGTGCTATTAGTGACCAGTTCCCTCTGCTTGGGTTCACTTTTTATTCAAAGGACAGGTTTCAAAGCTCAGTTTGGTATAGGTAGGCGAGGTACTTCGTTCACACCTTCGACTACCAGATTTGTCACTTGGCCCTAGGCCAGAGAGCTTACATATAGAGAGATCCTACGGAGCCTGGTCTCGCGTATGGTCTGCTGTAGCTAGGCCAGGAAACAATGTAGGTAGACTCAGCAATACGGCGGACAATAAGTAACGTTATATAGCAAAAACTGCGCACATTAATTAGGCTACCATTGGCTTTATGCAGTGAATTGCAACATTTTAACAATGAAAACAGGTGGATTTGAATGAAAATGTACTTGACTTGTATCAGAATGACCAGAATTGCATACAATGGGCCAAATATGTCCTTGTATCATTTTTTAATAAGACACTTTCATCATGTATTCTTAGAGTTATATAGGCCTACAAGTTACCCATGTCTCTCTCTCTCTCTCTTTCTCTATCTCTCTTGGCTTATTTAAAACAAAACACACATTAATTGGTATCTTCCAACACATGTTTAACTTTCATGTGTATAATCTACACAAGTTATAGGACATTTGCATATATTGATAATACAAAATGAAAGAAATACAGAGATACACAAATAATACTATAATAATAGACTACAGATAGGCAAGAAACAAGACACGAGTCAAGTCTTTCATTTCAGGCATGTAGGCCCTACAAACACAAAGAAAGCGACAGTTAAGAATGAGAACAACACTACGTGAAGAAACTGACGGACGTGAATAAATTCAGCAGCTACGTAGGTGTAAACATCTGCGAATTGTTCAATGACACTTCAAAGAAGCGCCGATTTTACAATCTTACTAATTAGGAGTGTCTCTATGGTGTTGACAAATAGATCAAGAACTACTAAACTCAAATAGTCCTTGATCTAGGTGTTCCCTCCGTAACCTTTAGTGACACACTCAAGCACACCATTTAGCTATTCGTAGAATCAGTGAAGAGAAGGTTCGCAAGAAATGGAGTTTTGTTTCTTTGGTGAAAGGGGTGGACTTTTTAATTACACTGACTACCTACTGCCTTCTCAAGAGTGGTTACCCTTGTTTCAAAATGGAGGTCAGTGTCAGTAGTAGATAAGGTAGGCAAACCTTTGGTGTCACACACACAGTTGCATGTTTGAGGGAAACAATTTATCATATGATGTTACGAGGGAAACATTACCTATCTTGTATGACACACTACCAATTGATCCAATTTTGATCTCCTTGCATATTTCCCCAATTATAATAAGAAGTGTATATGCACTAGATCTACTACATTCCCCTTTTCATTATCATTATTAAATGCCAAGATAAAGAAAGAGAAATACCAAAAGAAAACCTGCTTTGTGACACGATCTTGTTCTGGTCACATGTTGCAAGGGAAACAAAGAAAGTTAGAGAATATGGAAACATGTCTTTAAACTCCTGATTCGGGGACTGGTTTACGAAAGCGGTCCCTGGTGGTGTGTTGTAGGTGTGTCATTTGTCCAGGGGGTGGGGAAGCGGGGGGTTTTAGGGGGGCTGGCCCCCCTAACTTCTGTTTTATCGGGGGTGGGGGGCTGGCCCCCCTAATTTCTGTTTTTGAAATGAAAATCAACAACAAATTTAGCTAGATCTAGGGGTTAGGGTTAGGGATCTAGGTCAAAAAAATGACACACCACCAGGGACCGCTTTCGTAAACCAGTCCCCTGATTCGAATGGTAGTTTTTTTTGTAATGAATTGATTTGGAGTCCTTATTTGGCCCAATAAATTATTTTAATATTTAATGCAATGTAAATATGTGTAAGAATGTTTCAATATTTTGTTTAGGCCTACATCACATCATGCAGTGTGTTTCTCTCGTAACTCTATCCAGGCTACACCAAAATATTGGTGTCACTATTGAATGTGTTTGAGGGAAATGTATTAGTACATTGATACTCATTTGAAGCGTCTATTGTTTGGTTGGAAGTTGACAAGTGTATGATTTGCTCATTAATTAGACAAGTGAATAGACACTAAACCTTACAATTTATTTTCAGATTTGCTGCAATGTTCATCATGATTTGCAGAATCTAACATTCTACTCTGTTGTCACAGTGTTGCGAGGGAAACAGGTCCTTTTGAAAGCATTGTCCCAAACATGTTATTTCATTTGAAAAAGGAAAACATTAATATGAGGGTTTGCCAAAAGGTGGGAGCTCAAGTGTGACAAATGCTGAAAAATGCAAAGCCTATGCAGAGAAGCAAAAGAATGACCCAACAACGCAATGGCAGGAGAGAAGGCATGATGATGCCTACAGAAAATGGAAAGACACATTGATGCCTGAACAGAAAGAGGACTTGCGAGAAAAAGCTAGAATCAGACTTGTTGTAACAAAATCGAAGGTCAGCATTTTTTATTGAATGTTTGACTTGTTTCTGTTTTCCCAAGAGAATTTATCAAGCTGTTGCAATACAATTTGAATCAGGTTTTTTTTCACTGGGCCTTCTTGTTACAAATGTGATGAGCACTCAACATTGTGAGAGACACACATTGCGTGGCCCAATTGTGTTGAAATGAAAATGATCTTATAACATGAACATTACATGACGAAATGGTTCAAGCAATACTATTAGTATTAGTGCTTAAACATTACACTTCAACATCATCATCATAGTAGGCCTACATAGTTCACAATTATGTGAAAAGATTTAAATGTCCATGGAATCCATTAGTGTGTAAAAAAATATTTATCTTGAAAACAAGATCTACTGCAATTCCAGGCCTATAAGCCGCTAATTTTTGCTACGGAAATTTAGGACATTTTTGCTTTAAAACATTCTTTGTAAAAAATTCAAAAATCAGGGGGTGCGGTGTGGCTTATACTCAAGTGTGGCTTATAGTCCTGGAATTACGGTAATTGTTTCAAAGTAATTGAAAATGTTATTTCAACAATAATTAATCCCCCCCCCCCCAACACCTCTCTCTTTTTTGAAGGGCAAAACTCAAGTGCCAAATGACCAGCAAAGGTGAGGCCAAAGACGCTGACCAGACAAAGAGTAGAACAAAATGCAAGACCCGAAAAGACACACAAAAAGAGACAGACGGGAGGGAAGAGGCTTGTTTTCGATAACAAAAACGTCGGGCTGCAATGACCCCCCAGTAGAAGAGACGAATAAACGAAAAGAGACGGGAGACATATCACCAGAACAAGAATGCAAATACAACACAATCACAAACACAAACAAAACAAAACAGAAAAAGTCAAAAATGTCATTGCAAACCTTGTTAAAAGGTGTCAAGACCTCATTGAACACAGGGAGATCAAAGTTAGCCTTGATCAAACTGGATTTTGTTAAGAAACTTCTTAACAGAAAAGACCCTATAGCCCCATCCACCAACAAGAATAAAAACCTCTATTACAGAAGATCTCTACCAAGTTACAGCAATTGCATAGAGGCATTCTACAACAAAAGTGCTGTATATTTTCCTGGACAGAGGGGGGCTTCTAAACCTAAAAAGGTTCTTACGAAACCAGCAGTAGAGCTGTTCAAAGACTTCAAGAAAGCACACCCTTCCACTAAAGTTTCCCTCACAACATTTAAACGAAGACGACCACGCAACATACTCTTGTCCAGTTCAACAAAATTTATACAATGTCTTTGTGAAAAATGCACAAATGCTATGTTAATTGTAAATGTTGTGAATCCATTTCTTTCTGCCAGATCCCGTAGGGGTTGTTAGAAAAATAAAAAATCGAAATCAAAGAAAAACATGAATGCTAGATCCTTAACTGAGCCTGAACTTGAAATTTCAAACTTTGTTGATGTTGATGTTCCTGTCCTTGCTGACTCGATTGACACAAATTAAAGTACAGGCACTGTCAATGAAAAGACAATAGCAGAATTGTGTCTCAATCTTGAATCTAGACAATGCTTTTTTACTAGTGTTCAAGAGAAATTTGTTGCATACTCATCTTTTCAGGAGCTTTGTGATTTTGTACATGTGTGTGTTTCTGAGAAGTTTCAACTTTTAATTTAGGAGTCAGTGGTTTGTTGCAAATTTTTTAATCTTTGTTTTATCCTTTGCACAGTTCTACAATATTTTGGTTCCCCTCGTAGCCTTACTCTCTGTGATACTAAGTACTAAGCTCAAGGTTATTTTCTTTGATATTGTCTTTATTTTATCTACTTTTTGTTCCCCGAATTTGTTAATAAAAGGATGTTACATACAAATTAAAACACATTGATAATTGAAGCCAATTGCTGTATGATCTGTTATATTCTTCTTTCTTTTTATATTTAGGTCTTTGGCCTACAAAGCCAAAACCAAGTAAGCCCCGAGCCAAATCAAACGCACAAAGAGTCAAGGAGTACAAGGAAAGAATTAAAGCCGACCCAGTGCTCTATGCCAGCTGGAAAGAGAAGAAGAAACAAGAGAACATACAGCGCAGATCCAGTAATACAGAGGAACAGATTGCTTGGGACAGAGAACAGTCTCGCTTACGCATGCAGAAGTACAGGTAGTTATACTAGATCTAATACAGTGGAACCCTTGATAGGTGGGACCGAGCACCTAGTCTTCTCGGACAAGGACGATAAACTCTGAGGTCCCATGTGCACGTTGCGCCCGTTAAAGATCCCTTTGGCAGTTTGAAAATCGGTGAAGAGTAGACCAGTTATGGTCGCTGTCCGGTCAAAATTCAAAAATTACAACCCTATGACAACCCCCTCGTCCCCCCAAAATATAATGGCCGATAGGCGCTACTCTGTGGTGACTGCGTGTTGGCTTCAGCGAAAAGCCGAGCTCATAACACTAAGGTAAATTTCCCTGAGAGTGGATGAATACAGTGTACACTACAATACAATACAATACGAAATACAATGCAATAAAGTCAACTCTCAGTTTTCTTTAAGTCAAAACCATGCCTCGGTCACAATTTTTTTCTACTGTTTTCGACGTTTTTGCCTGGTCCCACAGTGTAGTTAACTTTATCCGAATTCCACTGTAGATCTGCATGTCTATGCAGTGGAACTCGCCCATAGTGAGCTCGGAGTTTACGAGAACTCGGGCATAATTTGATATTTCTTAAGTCCCATTTTCATCCCCTGCTTTCCTTTGTGTTTCAAACACGATCACAGCAAGGATAGGAGCGGACAGGCGCTTGTTTTAACATGGAAATCTCGTTCAAAATATGCCCCTAAGCAAGCCCCAAAGTTTTACTTCAAAGTCATCTCTCACAGCTCACAAACAATTTTTCGCTGGTTATAAGATGGGAAAATAAAGGTTTTAGGAGGTCTTGCTCTATTGGCCCTGACGTGCAAGCTTCATGATACAAAATCAGTCCAAAACGATGATGCACTGTGTGGAGTTCAACCTCTCCTTCATCAATTTCAATTAGTAAGACGGCATAATATACTGGCTACATGCCAGTAGTAAAAATTCTGTGACAGATGATTAGTATGATAAGTGGGCTAAGAGGAATTATGTTATTGTTATCTCACTTATTAGACAGAGACGAAATCAACTCTGAAAAGATTTTCCTCAACTTTACGTTGATGAACTTCTGCAATCTCCAAAAATATAATGTCCTAGTAATGATGTGTTTCATTTTCTCTTTCTTTTATCGTGAAGAAGAAAGGAAACAAATGGCTCGGGAAAGGCGAAGACCAACCCTGTAAAGCCAAATAAAGAGGAGAAGGGGCGTACCAGCCAGCGCACGCCTAGAGAGCAGGAGCTGAAGGCCATGGAGAAACGGGAGGCCAACAGACTTCGGCAGCAGAGACGCCGTGCCAATATGTCTGCAGAGAACCAGAGGAAACAGAATAAGAAGAGGAGAGAGAACTACCACGCAAAAAAGACAAAATGTGCAGAAGGGAGTGAACCTAAAGCCAAGAAGCAACGGATGCGCTTTTCGCAACTGATGAAAGGTGTGTATCAGTCATTGAAGAGACCTAGGAATAAACTGTCTTTGCAGAAACTGAACTTTGTGAAGAAACTGTTAGAAAAGAAGTAACCAGATGTAGACAAGAGTTTCTTCTTCTACAAATGGTGTCCAACAAAACATTTTTCAGTGGAACATTTCTTTGAGAAAGTTTTTGTTGATTGCCCTGGGGCAGCAAGGGGCTACACGGGCGAAGAAGGTCCATACAAAAACTTTGGTGGAACTTTTTTGTGAATTCAGAAATCAACACCCTAACACATAGGAATATGATAATATAGGAACTGTGACTTTATTTATATCCTATCAATTAGTAGGTCTGCTACTGATTGTGTAGACTAGGTCTAGACTGCTAGTGTTAGTCCTTACGCCATTGACACTTACACCTCTTATGACAAGTTTGTGACAAATTGCGTGGTAGGTAGTGGAGTAGCCTAGTGGTGTTCTCAGTTCTGAAACAAAATCAAAGTGTAACTAGCAGAGTTGCCCCGTTGTACAAACAGGAGATTTGGACAACAGTGTTGAAGTGAGGAAAACAAGTTTAGAGAGAGAGTGTGTGTGTGAGAGAGAGAGAGAGGGGGGGGGGGGGGGGGCGGAAGGTGCACTACTGTGTCTGTACCCTAAGGGCAAGGGTTTTCATAAAAAGTAGGTCTAGGTCGAGCTAAAATATAAACGTGTCATGGCATGGCTTGCCGTCCTCTCAGAATAATTGAAACACCGGAAACAACATAAAGTAAATACGTTGAGGTTAGAGTTCTTTCTGATGCTATGCACCTTTTTAGGTATTCTGAGAGACCAGAAAATTCTAAGTGTGAGAGTTCAGTGGTTCTTGAGCATTATTGGGCTGTAGCTGTGTTCTACTGTACCTACCCGTGACCATGTCTCTTGAAGTTTAGAAGTGTTGATTTAGGCTAAACATTATTCGCACGTAAAGTCGTGGGAAGACGCCGAAAAGGGCGGGTCTGCAGTCCTCGCACGTACAGTCACCACTGATTGAATAATAGAAATCCTAGATCTAGATTCTCTAGATCTAAAGCCTACAGCAAGTTTGTTTAAAAAATTGAATAGACATGTTTGTTTATTTTTAAAGAATAGATTCTAGACATGATATGCAAGTCTAGTGTATCAAATGGAAAGAAAAAAAAAGGTGGTCATGAGCCAACCACACTGAACGGACACTCTAACCATGTGAACACTATCACAGTTAATTGGTGACAACTTTTACTCTAGTTATAACAGGTTAACTTACTAGGACCCATACCCGTTGATTTACTGGTACCATTTCACAATTTCAGATACAACTACACCAGATACAGTCATGACTGAACAGGACAGTCTGTCAGAAGTGAAGCTGGAGCCTCCAGAAGAGATTGAATCCCAACCCTATGTCTACATGGACAGAGATGATGTCCCCCCATCCTCATGGTCACAGCATCACAATTTTCAAAAAGGTAGAATGCTTGAAGAGTGGGATTTTCTTGACATTTTGTTGCATTATAATCAACTTGTTTGCTATAGAAATCGAAGCTTTTGTCGCCTTGTTATCGGATAACAAAAATGAAGATCAACACCAATTACTCACTAATACTCTTTTATTATACACAACTGTCTTTGCATCCGTATAGTCTGATGGTGAAAAATTAAAATCATCCTGGTTTCTGTCTTGTCAAAGAGGAACAACATCACTGCACTCTGCTCTTGTTCCTCACTGTTACTGTTAGGATAAAAAAGTAAACATTGTCCTTCCCAGATCCTACATGCAAATCAATCTTTGCTATCTAGTTCAAGTCAATAGTTTTTTGTTTTTTTTAAGCCTACATTTTGACAATACATATTTAGTAATACGTTACACAATTTCAGATTCAGTCAACAATGAACAGGACAGTCTGTCAGAAGTGAAGCTGGAGCCTCCAGAACAGATTGATTCACAACTTCATGTGAACTTTGATGGAGATGATGTCTCATCCTCATGGTCACAGCATCACAACTTTCAACAAGGTAGGGTGCCTGTTGAATGGGCCTTAGTAAATGACATTAAAACAAACAAAAAATGAAAGCATGTAATTCTGTCAGTATAGTCCAGGACAAACATCAATCAGCATGTGTAAAGATTGTAAAAACAAATTGGTTCACAATTTCAGATACAGTCAACACTGAGCTAAACAGTCTGTCAGAAGTGAAGCTGGAGGCTCCAGAAGAGGTTGAATCCCAACCTGTCCTCAACTTAGACAGAGATGATGTCCCATCCTCATGGTCACAGCATCACAGCTTTCAACAAGGTAGGGTGTCTGTATGATTTTGTTGTACCAGATATTTTATAGATTCAGTTTTGCTGTTGTCATGTTAAACAACAAAGAACAGAAATGTTGTTTTCTGTCATATTTTTACTGTACAGATTAAATATGAAATTGACGTTTACTAAATCCTTACAAAAGAGTGGTTTTCAACCTCTTCAGAATTCTTTGATGTGTGCAGTAAAAGTTTACATGACTGGACTAAAAGTATGTGATTGCTATCCATATGTGTTTTAAAATTAGTTTTAATAACATGGTGGCACTTATTGATGTCAGAATGTTTCAAACAAAAGACAGAAAATGATGTTACAATGCATTACAACTGGATGGTTGAGAATCTAGAGAATTGTCAGAAAATTGACTAAGATTTAAAAGCTAAAAGTTTAAGAGTAGATTTTGGCCTTGAGTGAAGTACACTCTTGCAACATGATTTATTTTCTTATTTTTTCTCTCCAGGATCTCCAGCTGATGAAACCGTAGGAGTAGAAAATGAAACAGAAAAAGTTGGTGAAACAGAGGAAATAAAAGATAAAGCTGTTCCTAAAGAGACAGTTAGTGACAAGTTTTCACTGGAATCTTCTAACCTCCATGAACCCAAATCGACACTCAGTGGAAAAAAAACACACAAGTGTGATTTCTGTGACAAAACGTTTTCAAAGAAGTCTAAGCTTAATAGACATGCAAGAACCCACACAAAAGAACAGCCATACAAGTGTAATGTCTGTGATAAAATGTTTTCACAGAGCTCTATCCTTCATGCACATAAAAGAATCCACACAGGAGAAATGCCATACAAGTGTGATGTCTGTGACAGAAGGTTTTCATGGAACTCTAGCCTTCATACACATAAAAGAACCCACACAGGAGAGACACCATACAAGTGTGATGTCTGTGACAAAATGTTTGCACAGAAGTCCAACCTTCATCAACATAAAAGAGCCCACAGTCAAGAAATGCCATACAAGTGTGATATCTGTGGCAAAATGTTTTCACACTGCTCTAGCCTTCATGGACATAAAAGAACCCACACAAAAGAACAGCCATACAAGTGTGATGTCTGTGACAAAAGGTTTTCATGGAACTCTAGTCTTCATGCACATAAAAGAATCCACACAGGAGAAATGCCATACAAGTGTGATATCTGTGACAAAAGGTTTTCATGGAACTCTAGCCTTTATGGACACAGGAGAATCCACACAGGAGAAAAGCCATACAAATGTAATGTCTGTGACAAAAAGTTTTTAAATGTCTCTAACCTTCATAAACATAAAAGAATCCACACAGGAAAACAGCCATACAAGTGTGATGTCTGTAACAAAATATTTTCACAGAGCTCTCACCTTCAAACACATAGGATCATTCACACAGGAGAAAAGCCGTACAATTGTCTGTGAAAACATGTTTTCAGAAAACTCTAGCTTTCATAGACATTTAAGAATCAACACAAGAGAACAGCCATACAAGTGTGATGTTTGAGTTTGTGCCTGTGACAAAATGTTTTCACACTGCTCTAGCCTTCACAGACATCAAAGAACCCACACAAGAGAACAGCCATACACCCACAAGTGTGATGTCTGTGACAAAATGTTTTCACATATCTTTAGCCTTCGTAGACAGAAAAGAACCCACACAGGAGATATAACGAATTCCGTTAGTTCGATGTTATGTAGAACTTTATTAAGGAACACGTAGATTACATCAATCAATATTCATGGTTGTGGCTCTCATGGACAATCGGGCAGCCGGCTGGCTGATGGAGGGACGACTGACAACGAGGGGTGTGTCCACACATCAGTACACACATTACACTCCATACAACATTCATAATAATGATATGATATGATATGATATAATTTCAGATTGTTTAAGCCAGTTGGCCTTTATCTGATCTTTTGATCAGTCATTTAAACT